>JAUMHM010042635.1:0-15458 GCA_032362435.1 Melikaiella ostensackeni
TTATTTCTGTGACCAGTCACACGGGTGCCTTCCCGCCACACGAGATGTTGGAAAGGGTTAGGGATTTGACTTAAGTTAATTCTGTGACCAGCCACAGGAGTGCCTTTCCGAACCCACGAGATGGTGGAAAGAGGTAGGAGATTGACCAACATTTATTCTGTGATCAGTCACGGGGGTGCATTCCCGTCCCCACGAGACGTTGGAAATGGGTAAGAGTTTGACCAACATTATTTCTGAGACAAGTCACAGGGGTGCCTTTGCGACCCCACGAGATGTTGGAAAAGGTTAGGAGTTTGACTAAAATCATTTCTGTGACCAGTCACAAGGGTGCTTTCGCGCACCCTCCATGAGACTTTGGAAAAGGGCAGGGTTTGATCGATGTTATTTCTGTAACCAGTCACACAGGTTTCCCTCCCGCCCCCACGAGGTATTGGAAAATGGCTTGAGTTTAACTAACATTATTTCTAGGACTAGTCACACGGGTTCCTTGCCGCCGCCATAAAATGTTAGAAAAGGGTAGGTGTTTGACCAACATTATTTCTGTGACTATTTACAGGAACGCCTTTTCGCCCTGCCGCGAGACGTTAGAAAAAGGTAGGGGTTCAAGCAACATTAATTATATAACCAGTCACAAGGGTGCTTTCCCGCTCTCTCCACGAGACGTTGGAAAAGGGCAGGGATTTGACCAATATCATTTCTGTGACCAGTTACAATGGTGCCTTCCCACCCCCTCTACGAGACGTTGGAAAAGGTTAGGGGTTTGACTAATATTATTTCAGTAACCAGTCACACGGGTGCCTCTCTGCCCCCACGAGATGTTGGAAACGGGTAGGGGGTTGACCAAAATTATTTATGTGAACAGTCACCAGGGCACTTTCTCACCCCGCCACGAGACGTTTAAAAGGAGTTGGGGGTTTGACCAACATTATTTCTGTGACCAGTCACACGGGTGCCTTCCCGCCACACGAGATGTTGGAAAGGGTTAGGGATTTGACTTAAGTTGATTCTGTGACCAGCCACAGGAGTGCCTTTCCGAACCCACGAGATGGTGGAAAGGGGTAGGAGTTTGACCAACGTTATTTCTGTGACAAGTCACAGAGGTGCCTTCCCACAACCACGAGATGTTAGAAAGGGTTAGGAGTTTGACTAAAATTATTTTTGTGACCAGTTGCAGGGGTGCCTTCCTGATCCCACGAGATGTTGGGAAGTTTTAGGGGTTTGATCAATATTATTTGTGTTTCCAGTCACAGGGGTGCCTCACCGCCCCCACGAGATGTTGGAAAGGGTTAGGGGTTTGACTAAAATTATTTCTGTGACCAGCTACAGGGGTGCCTTTCCGCCCGCACGAGATGTTGGGAAGTTGTAGAGGTTTTACCAACATGATTTGTGTGACTAGTCAAAGGGGTGCCTTCCCGCCCCCACGAGATGCTGAAAAGGGTTAGGGGTTTGACTAAAATTATTTCTGTGACAAATCACAGGAGTGCCTCCCCGCCCGTATACGATTAAAAAAAATGTTTTGAACATAACATTTTTGTTTTTAAAAATGTGGTTTTTAAAGTTTTGACATTGAAAATTGCTTTTTTTTCAATTTTCATGGCCATATTCGTAATCAATGCATGAAAATACATCGTTACACCCTTTTCGGAACTTCACACCCGGGAGAAAAAAACAGCCGGCAATGAACAATGTTGCCGGCGCCGGCAGGCTAGCTACTACGTTTGGAATATTTCAAATGTAGGTTTGAACAAATTTGAATTATCAATTTAAAATGGAAATCCAAAATTTGCCCATTTAAAAATACTTCCTTCGTAAGTTGTCTACTTCTTGTTTTCTGAAATTTAAAAAGGTTGAATGGAGATTGTCAATTTTAAATTGTTCAATTGTAAATGATTTTGTTATCTGAATTGCACGAATTCTCAAGTATTTGTTCGTTGTCTAATATCTTAAACTTACATTTTGTTAAGTAATCTTGAGCAATGAGAAAGTAGCAGAGATTCAGATTGAGAATTCGACCTGAAGTTTAGTACGTATTTCACCTTTCTAGATTCTTCAAAAGCCATAAAACTGCACATTAAACTGATATAAACATTTTCTGGTGCATATTCTTTTGTTACTCATAGTGTGAGATGAAGCCAAAAATTAAATTTTAACAAAACACTCATCTTTGAAAGATGAATAATTTTATCTTGTGGTAAACAAATTTCTAATTAATTTTTGCTTCCTCATAGAGGAAGCTTTGTAGTAATAACAATTTCGAATATGTTTAAAATGATTTAATTCAATGTTACTCACTCTAGAAGTGTCTCATACAATATTCAGAGCAAATATCCGGATGTATGTGCGTGCGTGCGTGCGCGCGCGCGCGCGTGTGTGTGTGTGTGTGTGTGGTTGTCGATCTTTTTTACTAACACGATAATTTTTAAAAAGTTGCAAATAAATTTATGGAATTTTGAGGGCTAATTTTCAGCACTAATATCTCAAAAAGGTGCAAGGATTTTATCAAATATTGAATTTTACTTTTTCATATGCGTTTTATAATATCTCAAATATGGATTCTTATAGTAAAACTTTCTCCATTAACATAATTCAAAGTTGATGTAAGACTAAGAAAAACTGAGAAAAACTAAGAAAGAAAGAGGTGAAGCGATTGACTTATAATATGAATACATTTTATTGAAGAGTAAGGAAGATATGAGCATTTATAATTCTCACTGTCTTTTCTTGTCTTGCATAATTTGGCCGTAAAGGAAATTTTTGAGTTTATAAAAAGCTTCCTCACGATTAAAACAAAAACAGTACGTCTCATTCAAAAATAGTTCAAACAAACTTTGCAGATCTATTTAAGGTTCAAAATTTCGTCTGCCAATTTTTTTTTTAATCTCGTATAGTTTAGCCATAAAATGGAATTTCTGATTTTTTTAAGGCGTTAGTACGAGTAGAACAAAAACCATACGTCTTATCAAAAAACAGTTTTGAGTAAATTTGTACACTTTTTTGAGGTAAGCAATTTATTTTGTTCACATTTTAGTTTTGTATTTAGCATGGTTTTTCTGTAAAATGGAGTTCTTATTTCGAATAATATTTATAACGATTAAAACAAGAACTATGCATGCTATCGAAAAATATCGTAAAGGAAATTTAGAGATTCCTTCAAGGCGAAGAATTTTTTGGCAAACGTTTTTTTTGTATCTCGCTTTGGCCAGAAAATTGAATTTTCAATTTTTTAAAAAGTATTTTTGATGGATAAAACCAGAATTGTCAATTGAAATTGACTGGTTAACAAACTTGTTTTTTTAAGACCTTAGAAGCTCAATCCAATCTGATCAGTATTTCGAAAGTTATCGTGAAATTTCTTTTTATCATATATATATATATATATATATATATATATATAGTCGAACATTTTTTTAATCGTAAATTTTTTTTACAGTAAGAATGTTTTCATTACCCTAATTCAAAGTTGAGGCAAGAATAGAAAAGACTACTTGAGTTGAGATGAATTGATTGACTTATTTGTGTTTTTGTATTTTTATGGAGGGCATCTCGTAATATTTCGAAACATTTTCACAATAATTTTTAATACTTAAAGTAATCATTAGTGCTCCTTCTATGAGGAAGCAAATATATTTGCTAATTAATCGCAATGAGGATTCAAAGTTCTCATCAAATGAGCATCATACACTTATGAATACAAACAAAGCGGAAACACCCGAGATCGAACTCACAGCTAGTTCAATCTAGAAATAGTTAATTTGAGAAAATTAACATGATTTGAAACATCTGTGATCAGCAATTTAGTACTGAATGTTTAAAATTACTTGAAGTATGTTTGAATTGTGTATTGAAATTAAAATGTAAGAAATTAAAATCAGAATAAATCAGAATTTAAATTTCTCCTTCAACACTGAACATTCAAATTTAACTACGAACATCCTAAAAATCAGAAAAAGAAGAATCCGACGATCGGATTTGGATAAAACACTTGAAAAGTAAGTGCTTTTGCTTTAATGTTTTGTCTAAAATTGATCGTTGGCTTCTTGATTTTTGTTAATTTCCAGGAATTTTGTAGTTAAATTTGAATGGTGTATGTTAAAGGGAAATTTAAGTTCTGATTTGTTCTGATTTTAATTTTTCAAATTTTTGAAAAAATGAGTGTTATATGATTTAATGGCTGATTTCAGTCCAATAAAGTATCCGTAAAAGTACTGCATTTATTGCCAGATGGGAATTCGCGACATCTAGGGTCCATTTTGAAAAGCGATCAGAGAGGTGAATGGAAGCGAACTTTCATGCAGCAGTAAAGTCTTGCTTGTAATAAAAGTTGCTTTACGAGCTTTAGAAATAAAGGTTGAATTTAAGGGAACTTAAGGGAAAGCTCAAGCCTGTCGTAAAATTTTGAAATATTTTCTCCTTTTCGAAATTTCCTCAACGTATTTTAATTTTATGTAATTTTTCTCGAGATCATTCTGAAAAATTTGGACAAGATTAATGGAAGGCTCTAGAATTTAAATTGCTCTGAAGATGAAAATGACGCCCGTGATATCTCACGTCCACGAAATAACTGTAAAAAAAGCTTCAGTGTGCCGTTAAATTCTTATTGTTCAATATGTCGTAAAATGTATATAAAAGAGTAAAATAGGATGGATTGAAGTATAATTAATGCAGAAGTACTGGAGACATTTAATGGTAGATCCACTCTCCAAATTTGATTCAGTGAGAAGTGGGTCACTGCATTAAATTAGTGAGGATTTTCACTGATTCACAACGCAATCTCACTGATTCAAATCAGAGAAAAATTTTTCAGATTTTTTGTATTTAAAATGAAATATTCTATCAGTAATAGTTCATTAGGCTTATTTATAAAAGTCTTACTTGATATTATTCTCATTCTCTTGCAATTGATATTTGTTGAACATCTTTGATAATAATTTATAATTAAAATTATTATAGATACAGTTTTCTCCTACTTCATGCTTGTTAAAGAGTGCTTACAGAACCATTACATGTTTTCTTATCGACAATCCTGATGTACGACCTCACCAACTGTTTCTTACAAATCGTCTTAACCACTATTCTTAATCCTAGACACTTGCGACCTTGCCCTGGGTTTCCGTTTCCTCTTACCACTACCAATCTAAAAATTATAGCTCCATTCGGCAACACTACTTTATTACTCTCCTTCTTTAGGAGTCATTTTTTGGCTTTCTCCTGACCTGTGCAACCAGCTCTCTCTCTCGCTCCACAATTCCTCCCCTGTCTTCTATCTCAACCATCATCATCTTAGTCTCCACGAATATCTTTTTTTTCCTCTTTATCAAGTCTTCCTTTACTCCCCTCTTAACCATGAACTTCCATAGCACCCTCCTGTTCACGGAATCAAATGCTGCTTCAAAATCAGCAAACAGTGCAACTAGTTTCTATTTTTTCCGCACTAAGTTCCTGTTAACTAGAAAATTAGGCATGTAAATTTTATTTGTGGTCTCCATCATTTTCCTGAAGTCCTGTGCGGTATACTTTCCTTTTCTCCCACCTGTGTTTCCAGCCTCTTCTTATGCACTTTCGTGTAAATTTTATAGCCCACTGACATAAGTCTGATACTTCTATATACATATACCCTTTTTCCCTTTCCTTATCTAATCAACGGCACTACCAGCCCTGCCTTCCATTCCTCCGGCCACCCTTCGCTTCTCCGAACCTTATTGCAAATTCTCCAAATATCTTCTTTCACCCCTTTTCCACCATATTTCAGTGCTTCATTCTCTGAAACATCTTCACATGTTGCTTTGTTTCTTTTTAGCCTTGCAATTGTCTCATTCACTTCTTTCCTTCTAGTCTCGTTCCGATGTCCACGTCCTTGGCTACCGTCCTTGTTCCTTCACCCTTTACCTTGTTAATTATACCCCCTATTCAGAGTCTTGAAATATTTCGTCTACTTGTTCATCCTAATTTTCTTATTTATGTCCTTCATTTCTCCTCTTTCCCTATTTGTCGCTTCCCATTCCCCCCTTCCTTTAACGCTTCCCCAAACTCTTCCATGTACTTTTTCTTTTTCCTCTGTCTTTTATCAGTCAACATTCTCTTGTGATCTCTTTTTCTTCTGTTGGATTCTCATTTCTCCTTCATTTTCTTGCACTCTCCTTCATCCTGTCTTCATTTGCCCTGCATTTGTCATCCCAACAGCGTCTTCTACCCCCTCTCCATTTCCTTTTGGTATCGCCTCCTCCCTTACTTTATCAATCACTCTTTGGTGTTTTTCTAGCAGCGTGTCTACTCCTTTCTCTTCCACACTCCCCACCTTTTCGTTTTTCAATTTCTCTTTCAATTCCCTTAACTTATCCTTCTACTAGCTGCCCATTTTCAATTTCATTTACCCCACTCCTCTCTTTTTCCCCCAACCGCGCTTTGGTCCTCCACATCTCAATGTTGCTATCACCGGAAAGTGCTCGGAGCCTACTTCATTCCCCACTTCCATTCAAACCATCAGCTTCTTTATTCTTTCTTCTGCCTCAATGTAATCTATTACGGTGTTTCCTATACTGTAAGCGTAATTTCTATTCTTTATCCCCCTTGGTATTGCCGTTACAAATAGACCACCCCATCTTTCCCAAAAAGTATAGAAGCTTCCACTCCTCCCGATCCGTTTTCCTATGTTTCGAGTTTCTTACGAAGATCTCATCTTCGTCCAACACCTTTCTCCCTTGTTCCCCGGTCCATGCACTTAGGTTCCTCCAGATAACCCCTCCTCCTTTTTCTTTGTTAATTTTCATATTATTATCCATCCTCCTTCTCCTTCTCTTCCCCTATACACGCATGCAATAGGTACAACCAATTTCCCGGCTTTCATTCTTCTCACCATTGTTCCGACCTTTTCTTCCTTATACTTTTCCTTTTCTTCCTCTATCACCATTTTCTTTCTTACACCTAACACCGTGCAACACATACCTCTTCCTTTAGAGTGATCCTTCCTGACTGCTTGCATCTTCAACGCATATCCTCTCGGCAATATGCTTGTCATGCCCCTCTACTCCTTCTCGTCTACCCACGTTTCGATCATCATTATCACATTCAACTTTTGCAATGCACCGCAAAATCCTTTGTCGCACCCCTCTTTTTGCCTTTCTCTCCCTCCTTCCTTGCATTCAATTTTTCTTTTTGCTTATATCCCCACCGTGACATCTGTACTCGTATTCTCATTACCCTCCCCTTCTCCCCTTTCATTTACTTTCTGTTTCCCGCCCTCCCTCAGGTCTCCCAATTCATCATTCCAAATCCAGACTTCTCCATTCACCCATATCAAGTCTCTACCAACACTTACTCTACCAACTGTATTCCTTTCAGCCCATGCCTTCCGTTCGATTAGCCACTTTCTTTTCCTCTCCAACCACGTCAAATCTTCTTCGATTCCCAAATCTGAATTACACACCTCTGAATTTATGTCCAGTATCGGGTTTGGTCTCGATGACCGTGATTCGGTTCCAAGAATTTCTACGACTTGAACAGTCAGGGGGAACTGCGTGACTTCGGTGAGCTCGAGTGCCTCTCTCTCGGTCCCTCCGACCCCGTATCAACGAATGCGAGCCAGCGGAAATACTCTCTCTCGGCGTCTTGGACCCCTCATCAACAAACGCAAGCCCGCAGCCATTACAGGAAGGACATAAACTCAGATGACTCTAATCCAGAGTTCAGTGTATTCAAATTTGACCAGCAATTAATTAAATGATAGCTAATTGAATCAGTGACTGACTTTTTACTCTTCAATTAGTCATTTTTTAATCATTCAAATTTAGAGAGAATACAAGCATGAATGAGGCATCTGCTTATGCAAAATATTTGTCAACAAACATGCTTTATATAATATCTTTAATGCTTTCATGATGATTCATTATAATAAAAGGAGGCGTTTCGGGTTTCAATCGCGTGCGAAACTACCAGTCTTGCCGCAATTTCGTGAATATTGCAGTTCACTCTTTCCGAGCTAACCTAAAACTGAAGCTTCAGGTTATGTTGTTATTATATGTACTCTCTATGATGCCTGTGATTGGCCATAGCGCCCCACCGTGGGAACTGGTCGTAATTGATTGGCCAATCAAGTCTTTTTCGAAAAACCCGGCAGGAAGGAGAGCCAAATCGAATTGAAATTATATCCATTGTTCCTATTGATGTTATTAGGGTGTTTCAAATTTCGATTGCTTCTACATATTTCTTGGAAAAATATTGTGTGGTGTTGCGATGACGGTTATTTTGTCAAATAAAATGCTATGTCCTGTTTCAATATATATAATAGCTCGGCTAGCTAGCTATATATAATAGCTCGGCTAGCGCTGATTGCGTGAAATGTTCTAGTCTAACTTTAATCTTATGTTCTTCTACACGTTGGCTCACCGCTCTCCCGGTTTCTCCAATATAGACTTTTCCACAAGACCAAGGGATTTTATATACTCCCGGATCACTGAGAGGTGCCTTTTTATCTCTAGGGTTGTTTGGAAGTTGTCCTATTTTCGCAGGTGGTTTAAATATGGTTTGGATATTGCGTTTGTTGATAATTCTTCCTATTTGCTCTGTGATACCTTGGATGTAGGGTAGGATGGTGGTCGTTTTTCTCTCTCTTTCTTTAGTAGGTTGTGTTGACTTGTTTTTTTGAGCGTATTTTCTTATTGCTTTGTCAATTTGTTTGTTTTTGTAATCGTTCTGTAGTAGGATTTGTTTAACGTTTTGTAATTCCTTTTGTAAGTTATCTTTATCTGTTATGGAAACAGCTCTGTATACAAGGGAGTTGATGACCGATTGCTTTTGAGATGGGTGATAGAGTTTTCTATGAAAGGATTCAGTTCTTCGGTGATGAATCGTGCGAGGTTGTAAGTTGGTGAGTTTCTTGCGCTGACGATCGGTCTGAGTGGAATGTTGTTTTTGTGAATTTTTGGGAGTCCGTAAAGTTTTAGAGAGATGGGATTAGTAGGTATTAAGTTAGATATTGTTTTGCTGTCAAGTTGAGAGTTTTTTAGAAAGGTTTTCGTTTTTCTGACTATTGTTTTTGTGGGGTCTCCCTTTTAGTTTTTTATATGTATCGTCAGTTAAAAGGTCCATGATTTCATTGTTTTAGTCTCCTTTATTCATCATGACTGTTGTGTTGCCTGTGTCTGCGGGTAATATTATGATGTCTTTATTCTGATTGAGTTCTTTAATTGCTGCTTTCTCCTGTTTTGTTAAGTTTGAGCAGGGAAGTTGGTTTTGGCGTAAGATGTTGGCTGTCCTACGTCGTATTACATTCGTTTTTCCGGGTGAAAGAATACATATTTTGGACTACAAATCACTGATGAATCCACAATATATACCCTTCCATCCGAAAAATCGAATGACATACGGCGTAGGATGACCAACATCTTACGCTAAGCTTTTCATCATGCTTTACATATTCTTAACATTATCTAATAATGATAAATTATTAGTTTTTTACTCTCATTGTCGTATTCATAATGAATCACGGAGCCTCAATCAGCTATAAGAAAAAAATTCATTTACTAATTGTTTCTTTGGATAAATTCCTTAATATATTTGTAGAAGAACTTATTCACATATAAAAAGATAACTCAACAGAAGCTGCATTAAAGAATCTTTCCATTTAAAAATTTTATAGAAAAGAGTTTCTGTCATAAAATTTCGATTTAGCGTGGAATTTCACATACTTTTAAATAACTTCTTTTATTACACTTATTACTACTTTCACAAATTTCTCAGAAAACTAATTTTTTGAAGAATGTTCGTACTATATCGGCTCCAACTGAAAGTAAGCTTGAAGAAAAACGCCCTGTGAACGACTTTCTAAGAGCACTCAAATATTTTTTCATTTATGTTAAGGAAACAGAGCCACTACAGTTCCTCCTGCCTCGAGGAAAATTTCATTCATTATGAGCTTAGAGGAACTGTACGTCCTTGAGTTTTCGATATCAAGAGTCTTTAGAACATTTGTTAAATTTCCAGAAGACTTGGACAGATATGGAGAGCAGTAAATAAAATTCGTGATTCTACAGAATGTAGGGAACAATGGTTGAGGGAAACCTTCATATGCGGTAAAAATGAGGGTGTACCTTTAACTGGAACAAGAGAGCTAGACAATAGAAGTATGGTGGAATATTTTAGTAAAAGCGGGAGACTGTAAGCGATAACACATTCCTTCTTTTATCCTCACCTGCCTGTAGTTTTGCAAAGCAGAAAAATTAATGTTCAAGTGCACTTTGTTGATATGCAAATTTAAATGCTCTCTTGTTATGGTCCAAATGAAGCTTGTATTTTGTACTTTAATTAGAAGTTCATGGAACAATAGAAACTTATGACTGAAGACAAATTATTGTGTAATAAGTGGAATTTTTCAATTATAGTTTTGAAATATAAACTAGGAGATTACTTGAAAAAAAACTGAAACATTTTGTTAAAACGATTTCCACAAAATAATTATATCACTTAAATAGCAGCTACTTAGTGTAACAAGAAGATTAGTTTGATTAACAGACGCGGAAAACCTAAACTTTTTAATTTGCTCTCACCATAAGTATTAACAGAAATGCTTTTTACAGATTGCATACAACTTTACCTTGAAGATTATATACTACAACACAGACGGATAGCATTGAACCACTAATTGGATGATCTATTAAAAATGAGCCTTGATTTTGAAAGGTGATAGCGCCGTCCAGAGTGAAGATGAAATTATTATCTATAAACTGTTGGATACCCTATTAAATTCTGCGTTAACTGTGCCCCAGTTCAAGTAATTTGGCAGTGTGGATATTCAATTATCACGTGAGATATACAAGAGTGAAATTTTTTTTTAAGGAATTTTGTAGGACAACTTAAACTGTTGGCAGGTGCTAGGAAAATGAAAGTATTCATTCGATATTTTACAAAATTGATCTTTAGAATTTAAGCTTACATTCGAGCCTTAAAAATTAAGAAATCTTCACTGGTTCATAAAGTAATAATAATTTCTTCTTCACATGACTCGGATCCGCGATTTTCCATCATGCGTTGAAGAAAACACTGTATGCACCATGGGATAAAGCAGGAGAATTTTATCCCTAGATGTATAATACACTATTTGTGCGAGCATGCTAGATTTAAAGTACATTACCGCATCATCGAAACACGGTGCGGTAATGTACTTTGAATTTAGAATACTCGCACAAAAATATCATTATTTTATGAATCCATGAAGATTTTTCAATGTTTAAAGGCTCAAATGAAAAGTAAAATTCTAAAGATCACTTTTGAAAAATACCAAACTAATACATTCATTTTCCTAGCTTCTGCCAAGAGTTGAAGTTGAAGATTAAAATTCCTTAGAAATCAGAATTTTATTACAGTTGAATAAATTTTTAAGAGATCTGTGAGCGAGTTGTTGAATTTGTCATTGTTTATATTTGTTCATTCAATACAAAGTGTGGTAAAAAGGGCAATTTTACAGTTTTTGTTTCCTTTTTCCCAGGAGCGACTCTCAAATATCATAAAACTTCTTGAGAAAATGCGGGAGCACTTCCAGCGTACGAATAATTTGCTTAATGATCAACTTAATCGTTCTAAACAAATTAAGTCAACAAATAAGTAACGGAAGGGTTTGATGAATGAAAAAAAATTTGTTTGGACTAAAATTGCTATATTTTATCTCTAGTGCAACACTGATTGGTGAACATGTATGAAATATATAAAATTATCATCATCATAAACAATTTTTTTAAAAAATTAATGGATTTTCATTTTTCTGCAAGTTCCACCCCCTCTTCCAGTTTATTGCTCGATCAAAAATAAAAAAATTGCCGCCGAACTAAAATACTCAAGTCGCCGCAGCCGGTTAAAAGTTTGTCGGCCCAACCTCTTCACTAAAGTTCTGATTTTTGAGGAATTTTGTACTTCAACTTCAACTTCCGGCAGAGGCTAGGAAAATGAATCTTATTATTCGATATTTCACAAAAGTGATCCTCAGAATTTTGCCTTTTATTTAGACCTTTAAACATTGGAAAATCTTGACGGATTCATGAAATAATAATATTTTTGTGCGAGCATGTTAAATCCAAAATACATTGCCGCGCCGTGGTTCGACAATGCGGTAATGTATTTTAAATTTAGCATGCTAGCACAAATAGTATATTATGCATCTAGGGATAAAATACGCCTGCTTCATATCGTGGTGCATACGATATTTTCTTCAACGCATGGTGGAAAATCGCGGATTCGCGTCATGTGAAAAAAAATATATTATTACTATATGGATTAGTAAACATTTCTCAGTTATTAAAGGCTTTAATGAAAGCCTGAATCCTAAGGATCACTTTTGTAAAATATCAAATTAATATGGTACATTCATTCTCCTAGCTCATGTAAAGAGTTGAAGTTGAAGTACAAAATTCCTCAAAAACAGAAATTTTGTTCTTGCATTTCTGATGTGATAATCTAATACCCACACCTCAAATTACTTCAACTAGGGCTAATTAACGCAGAATTTAATTAGGTTTCCAACGGTTTTTTGAAAATATTTTTACCTGTACTCTGCAAGGCGCTGTCACCTTTGAAATTAAAGGCTGATTGTTAACAGGTCACCCAATTAGTGGTCCGATACAATCCGTCGGCAGTGTAGTATATAATCTTTAAATTAAGGATGTATGCATCTTGTCAAGAGGATCTTTGTTAATACTCACAATGAGAGCAAATTACAAAGTTCAAGTTTTCTGCGTCTGTTAATTAAACTAAACTTCTTGTCACACTGAGTAACTGCTATCCACGTAATATATTAATTTTGTGGGAATTTTTTTTTTAATGTATAAGTTTTTTTTCAAGCTATTGTTGATGTTATTTATTTCTTGACCAAATTTGTTTATAACGTCCGAAACTCTTTCGACTTTATCAGAAAGATACAACAGATGCACATTCAACCCCAAAACATCCTTATGAGTTTTGACGTAGTAGCTCTGTTTACGGAAGTACTAGCCTCTGATACAATTGATATTAATAAATCCTTCACAAAGTTCTCCTCCGATCTCGTACCTTTGATAGAACACTGTCTCAATAATACTTCCCTTCCAATAACCAATTATACAAACAAACTTCAGGAGCAGCAATGGGAACTACAATCTCACCTGTAATGGCCAACATCTTTATCGAACATCTAGAAACTAAAATCTTCATACAATCCAAGCTTAAAGTGGAATTTAGATGCCGTTACGTTGACGACAAATTTGTCATCTGGAGACATGGACTAGATAAACTACACAAGTTTTCCGATTTCATCAATCCATTATACCCTTCTATACAGTTTACCATGGAAATTGAAAAAAAAAAGAAAATTGCCCTTCTTGGACGTACTAGTTGACAAAAGATCTGATAACACATTGGGACATTAAGTTTACAGGAAACCTATCCACACAAACAGATACCTACCTGTACATGCCTCCTCCCGCCACCGCCCATCTCAAAAGCAATCGGTCATCAACTCCCTTATATACAGAGCTGTCTCCAAAGCAGATAAAGGTAACTTACAGAAGGAATTACAGAACGCTAAACAAATTCTAATACAGAACGATTACATAAACAAGAAAATTGAAAAAGCAATAAGAAAAAACACTAAAAAAACAAGTCAACACAACTTACTGAAAAAAGAGAGAGAAAAACGACCAACATCCTACCCTACGTCCAAGGTATCACAGAACAAATAGGAACACTTCTCAACAAACACAAATTCGAAACCATATTTAAACCACCTGCGAAAATAGAACAACTTCTAAACAGTCTCAAAGATAAAAAGGCACCTCTTAGTGATGCGTGAGTATATAAAATCCCTTGTTTTTGTGGAAAAGTCTATATTTGAGAAACCGGGAGAGCGGTGAGCCAAGTTGTAAAAGAACATGAGAGTAAAGTTAGACTGGAACATTTCACGCAATCAGCACTAGCTGAGCATCATATCGAAATAGGATTTAGCATTTTATTTGACGAAACAACCGGCATCGCAAAAAGATACAGTATTTTTTCAAGAAAACATAGAGCAGCAATCGAAATCTTAAAACACCCTAATAACATCAATATGGACAATGGATTTATATCCGATTTGGCTTTCCATCCTCCCAGAATTTTTGAGAAAGACTTGATTGGCCAATCAAATTCGACCAGTCCCCACTATCTTCATCGTCTGATTGGTCGCAGGAATTTTCGAAACCAATTGGAAGCTACTGGATCACCAAGCAGGCAGAAAGAAAATCGGTACCATGTAAATGTAACTGAGATCACGTCGGCACGCCAAATTCGAATCAGCGGCGCCGTGGCGTTGAAGCAAAGTAGTCGGCGGCGGCGCGACCGTCTCCTTTATTATTGGGTTTCTCACCCGATAATTCAATACCCAAAATGCCCAATTACTTCAGCAAGGGTTCGTTTAACGCAGAATTTAATAAGCTTTTCAACGCTCTTTGAAACATCTTCTTATCTATACTCTAGACCGCACTATCAACTTTCAAAATCAAGGCTCAGTTTTAACAAATCCTCCGGTTAGTTGTCCGATACTATTAGTCACTAGTGTAGTTCCTTTAGTAATATTGTTTATAACAATCTTTGTTTTCAGTAAAAATGTGGCAATCAAAAAATTAAAATAATTTGAGCAACAAAAATATAAAGATAGGGTTAAAAGGGGTAGTAACACACTTGAGAGTTTACTGGAAGTGCAACAATTCGAAAACGCTGAGCCTGAAATTTATGACCCGCCATACTTTCGCAGAATCGCTTTTTTACTGAATTGGTGAGCATAGTGTGGAATTTCAAGAACCTGTGCTGAATTCCATTCGGGCAAAATGGTTTAAAATCAAGAGCTCTTGACGCCGAAGGGTAGCAGAATGAATACAAAGGAATTCTCACAGAACTTGTTTCGCTGAACCACACGACTCGAGCTGAATACGACCAAGTCAGCTTTACTCCTTTATTTTGAAGGCCATCGTTAGCGACCTGTGCTTTTCGTGCGATCAAAATTGATATAAAATGTGCGCAGGGTAGCAGAAAGCAAGCACAAAATTGCATTTAGAGATTGTGAGTCTCTATATAAAGCTACTCTCTTTAATACTTCGGTTGCCGTATAATTGTTCAAAGTGCTACACGTTTTATCCAGCTTGAAAAGAGGAAATAGTGAATGAGTGCCTTCGTAGTAATATTAAACTTTTCTTCAATTACATCACTTCAGCCGCTTCTCCTGTTTTTCACATTTTGTGTAGGAAAAAGCATTCCGAGATGAATACCAGTACGAACAGAATAATGGGAAAAATCGTCAGAGAAAAAATGTTTGACGTGTTTTTATGAGAAGTGTTATTCAGTACGAAAGGTGGCTGCCGTGGTTGCATGTTAAATACAACATAGTTCAGAGCTCATACAATTTGTATGATATATCTAAAAAAATCAGACTATAAAAATAAAAAAATTTTTTTTCTCTGACGATT
>JAUMHM010042718.1:0-15456 GCA_032362435.1 Melikaiella ostensackeni
CTCTCTAGAGTACGCCTGCGTCTCACCGCGCGAAGATATGAACATAGGTCGGATACTTTTGGGACAGACCTCGTACGCTCATTTTTATTTGCACGGCAGTATTGTAGAATTGACATGACAGAAAGAGTCGCGAGACAAAAAACACGTGAAGATTGAGCGGAAACATAGGATTTTCAACGTGGACAAACTGAATTAATGAATTTGAAGATTATTATAGTTAATTATATGTTGCTTTAATTTGAAGATATATATCATCACATGTTCCCTACCACAAAATAAAGAGAACCCGCTACAGGTTTTTTCTCCGATTTGAGCAATAAGAAATAAAGTCTCCTTGATTGAAAAAAAGTGATCATGAGAAAAAATAGAAAATTCTATTGGATTTTAAATGTCAAAAGAATAACTTGATCGATGATTGACCAATAGGTGGTGAAACTTAATTAAGTTTCACCTAAGTGGTGAAAATAGCACGATTAAATCGAGAGCATTTGTGGCTTGTATCAAAGAGATAAAAAATTCTTGAAGTAATTATATAGATTTGTTCTTGTTTAACTAGTGGTGGAATTCACAACTGGTCTCGTTATGCTAATTAGAATGGATACTTTATAGCTGAAGCCTCAGCAGAGATAACGTTGAATCAATGAAAATACTATTATTTAAGACTATACAATTTTTATCTCAGATTCTTGTTTTAGTCACTAAGATCAGCGAAATTGAAAGGTGTTCCTTTTTTCACAGAAAATTTTATTTTATTATTAAGAACTATATTCATAGTTTGAACAAAGATTCCAGCAAAACAGATTTTTGTTGATTCAGCGTTATCTTTGCCGAGGATACAATTACTTATTAATTAAATTAAAAAGTAGAAGTTCACCAAAGGAGACTTCTTTTGTCTTGGAAAATCTTATTGAAGAAGACCTTAAGTCTAAAAAGTCTCTTCTGCAGTCCTTTTAAACAAATTCCGTTTAGAGAGGGAAGCGAGGAGGGGGTCAGGGTTATTGTGTCCCTCATTTTTCAAATTCAAAATTCTTTTGCTCCCCGTGCACCCACGAATTCCGTTCCAGTGGCCAAAAAATGAGGCAGTCCAAATTTCAGCCAAATTGGTTCATATTTACCCCTCCCGCACACCGCATGGAGTTTTCCGTTGGATTCACATGCGTAAAGATGGGCAAAAATTAGAAATCCACACAGCCTTCTCAGTTTTCGTCGAACTCTTTTGTCCGTTGAGAAACGCAATCTTCAATGAAAGTCAAAAAAAGTAGTGAAAAGGAAAAATTAAAATTATTGGAATTTTCAAATTTACGGGCCTATGAGAATGACCGAAAATGTTTTTTTTACAGACCGCTATTTTACAAATTTAAAAAATTTCAATTTTTACTTTGCACTACTTTTTTGACTTTAGAAAAAGATTGCTATCCTCAATTATAGACAAAAGAGTTCGACGAGAGCTGAGAATGTTATGTGGATTTATCATTTTTGCATATTTTTGTTCGCGTAAGTCCAATGGACAACAAAAAGTGGTGAGAGGGAAAGGTAAATATTAACTGATTTCGCTGAAGGAGCGCATAATTTCTTTGGCTATTGGAATGAATTCCGTGGGTGAGAGCGAAATGATTTTGAAAAAAAGTGTTGACTATATGTAATTATGTATATTTAAGGGTTATTTTCACTGAGGGTATGGCTTAATGTGTAAGGGAAAAGTTTGAGGGGGTAGAGAAGAGGTGACATGAGGGTGAAAAGAGAGAGGGGGTAGGGGCGTGAGGGAGGCGATTGGAAAAGAGGAAAGGACAGTGGGGTGCTAAAAGGGGTATGGGGTGATGAAAATACAATGAATATGGAAGTGGGGGTACAGGTATTGGAGACAAGGGAAGCTGTGAGTTGGATTGGACATGAAAAGTGGTAAAAGGGGTGACAGGTATGCATAACGGGATTGGTGCTGAGAAGGAGGGAGGAGATAAAAAGGTGATGGGAGGGGAAGTGAGAATAGATGAAGGGACTGGTGATGAGAAGAAGGAAAAACAGGGGGGTTGATGAGGAGGAAGAGGGGCAGGAAAAGGAAATAGGAAGTTAGTATGGATAGAGGGTATAAGGACAGAGTGTGTGGAGAGTGTGTGGAGAGAAGAGAGTAGAAGGAAGAAGGTAGTAGGGAGCAGGGGTACAGAAATTGAGGGAGAGTGGATTGAGTTGGGTTGGCTTGGGGATGAAAGATTCCTGAAAGGTGTAAGAGGAGGAAAAGTGGGTATGGATGAGGGGACTGGTGATGGGATGGAAGAACCGACAGAGAGGCGTTGAAGAGGAATAGGGAAATAAGATGGAAATGGGAAGGGAGCATGGATAGAGGGTGTGAGGGAAGGGTGGGTTTTTGAGTTTGGGGTAAGAAAGACGAATTTAGGAAGGTAAAATTGTAAGGCAGGCCTGCCCAGAGAGGAGATATTTGCTCAAATGCCACATGTTACACTTCCACCACTACTTCTCTCTGCTCAGCTAGAGAGACCTCGGGTGGTGATCGCTCTCGTGAAATAGAATGGGAACTGAAGAGTGGAGGTGGATAACTTACATCTGGCAATTGTGCAGTTTCGAGGAAAATTTTTTGAATTTCTGTTCTCTGGACAGGCTTGGAGTAATGGATTAGGGTAAAGAGATAAAGGGGAGTCTTAATTAGAAATCGGGAATGGGGTGGGGAAAGACTGGCGTTAGGAGAGTGGTGGGTGGAGTGGAGGGGGTAGAGGGGATGGGTGGAGAAAAGAGCAAAGGAAGATACTAAAGACGGGTAAATGGGAAGGGATGAGCGATCTTTGAGAGTGCATGCCGATCCCGAACTGATTCTTTCACTTATGATGACTATATATAACTTATAAAATCTGAGCCAAAAATATTTTGAAAGAGTTTATTGTGAACTTATCTCAAAAGCAGTCGGTTCTAAATTCTCAACTAGAAATGTTTATTTTTCTAACTGGTAAAGAAACTCAATCTTTACCATTCTATACATTATAAGTATCTTATTTGTTTTTTTATTTATTGTTTCTATGTATACCTTTGGACTCAATCCTGTGGGTTTTTAAACTCGAATATCCCCTACCGCGTGCAGCAGGATTTTTATTAGACGTGCTAGCATTCGCCTGAAGATTTGGTCAGAAGAGTGGAGAACTATACATCATAAGTATAAAGTATTCATTTTTAAGTGAACACTCCGCAGTAAAAGTTGTTTTTTTTCAGTTCTAACAATCGCTTTCACAGGAAGACATAAATTGAGAACGATTTGTAATAACATACAAGTCGAGTGTTAAGACCTTTCAAAGGCTGAAGAAAGTTTCGAACTGCAATCAACAAGTTGGTTTGGTAAAATTATTTTAATAGGCTTCTGTCAATTTTATTTGTTTCAAAATTTCTTTTTACGTAAGATGATTTGGTCCACAATTATATGAGATTGTTTCAAACGTTTGGTTTCCTTTATTAACAGAGCACGTGCGTTGAAACTAAGAAACGATTGGAACTTCTATCCATAAATTGTAATTTAAAACATTTATGAAATGAGACCCGCTTAGTTATATTGATAATGAGTCAAACGATCACCTTTTTAACCGCCTTGGAGACTTTTATCGTGGACATAAACTGTCTTTCCATACTTTAATCGTGAAATCAGTCACTACATTACGTGCATATACAGTTAGAATATAAAGTACTGTAAGAACGGGTTCTTACAAAAATTAGGAACATGCTACTTGCTATACTGAATAATTAACCAACAAAGATCTTCTCTTCTCATCAACTTGGTTATTTTAAACTTGCATTACTTACCTACACTTAGGTATTGTATATGAAGAGGGTTAAACTTGACCTATTGTAGAATTCTTAGAATACATGCGAACAATTCTGCAATTTTTTAGAATGATCTAGAATGTTCTGGAACTGTCCAGATAATGCTGAAAATTTTTGGACTTTCCAAATTACTCCGGAGTCCTGGAATATTTGTTATCCATTTGGGTACTTTTAGTTGAATTCTCCGTGTCAATTAAGGGGTGAAAACAAAACCAAAAACGAAATTTCAAATTTCAGATTGGCGGTAAATAAGATAACCAAATTGACACAGGACACCCGAAATTTGTATTGCTATGACTTTTTTTGTAGAAAGTTCCTTTTTGGTGACGTAACCTCAATTCTTCTTTATTTTGTTTATACCACTCCCCCCCTCTCACTCAAGTCTTCCAGCTTCTTCGTCCATTCCTCATCCTGACCATTTCTTTCTCTCAATTCTCCCAGCTTCTTCATCCATTCCTCACCCTGACCATTCCCATTTAAAATCCACTTCATTCTCTCCTCCCTTTGTCAACTGTACACCTCTTTAATACATGCAAACATGATTCCTGCTCATACCTACATATTCTACACAAATTTTCCTCTTTATTCATCCAATACCTACATGCTCTCACTCTCTCTCCTATTCTGAATCTCACCACTCTATTCCATTTTCTCTCCTTTGTAAGTTTTTCCAGGTATTCCGGCTTCCTCCCCCCCCCCCACTCTTCACCATCCTATGTCAGCTGTTGTGCCTTAACTCCGAGATATTTTCCCATCTTTTCTCTCCTTGCCTTGCCTTTATCTCTTTCTCTATTCCCTGCCATTCCCTACTCCTCACTTGCATGCCACATTCAAACCTCATTTCACGTCTTTCTTCCTCCCATTTTGAACGTCCCATGTGACCCCTCCTCCTCAGTTTCTCTTCGAAATTCAAGGATCTTTTAAGTTACCTGACCACCATTTTCTATCGTCCTATTTCTTCCCTCAGCATATAACTTGGGCAGCTTTAACTTACCCCAATGAATAATCTCAGAAATCTCTCATGCTGACTTTCCACACTCTTATGCTCCTTCCATCCCCAAATTCCTACTCCATAACTTAACACTGTCCACACTAGCACGTTGCACATTCACACTCTTATCCTATAGATGTCCTTGAACCTCCTCTTTCCTATACCAAACACTTGTCCGATTACTTTACTCGCACATTCCAATCTCTTTCTCACCTAGAGTTCGTTTTCTTCTCCTAATTCGAATCAAAATCTCAGGGAGCTGAACTCCTTCACCAACTCCACCACCTCGCTATATATCTTCCATTTGTACTCTACTCTGTCCTTTCTATTTCTAAGACACATCATCTTAGTCCTATTTACATTCACTTTTGAACTTTTTCTCTCACATACTCTTCGAACGCTCTCATCATCAGCTTCATCCCTCTTTCATCATCCGCTGCGAGAACTACATCTTCTGCTAATGCTTATGATCACAGTTTACCCGTTCCCAATATTGACCCCTCTTCTTTCCCCTCTCAATCTTCTCCTCCAAGTCTGACAATAGAACACTTAACAGATGAGGGCTCAACGGGCACCCTTGCCTAAGTTCCCTTCCTGTCCAGAATTCCTCCCCTTTCTTTTCTCCTATCTTTACCCTCATCTTATTCTCCACAAATATCTCTTTCATCCTCTCTATCAAACTGCTGCTTTAAAATCCACAGACAGCGCAACTATTTTCCCTCTCTTCCGCCTAAAATTCCTATCGACTAGAAAATTGAGCACTTAACTGTTATCTGTGGCTCCCATCCCTTCCCCAAAATCCGTTTGGTTGTGTTGTATACTTCCCTTTTTTCCATCTGTCTTGCCAGCCTCTTCCTAAGTACTTCCGCGTAAATTTCATAGCCCACTGACATGAGTGTGATACCTCTATAATCTATATTCATTTACCCTTTTTCCCTCTCCTTTCTCAAGCAATAGAACTACCATTCTAGTCTTCCATTCCTCCGGCCACTTACGCCTCTCCAAACATTAATGCGAATTCTCCAAATCTCTTCTTTCACCCCTTCCCCACCATATTTCAGTGCTTCATTCTCAAAGCCATCCGCATCTGTTGCCTTGCTTCTTTTCAGCCTTACTATTGCCTCATTCATCTCTTCCCTACTAATCTCGTTTCTGTTGTCCTCGTCCTCCGCTACCGCGTTTCTTCCTTCACACTTCGCCCTATTTTCCACGCCCTCTGACAGTCTCTTGAAATACTCCGTTCACTCGTTCATCCGGATCTCCTTATTTATGCCCTTCCTCCCTCCTCTTTCCCTGTTTATCACTTCCCATTCCCTCCGTTCCATTACCACCTTCTCGGCCTCTTTCATGTACCTTACCTCCACCCTCTGCCTTTTTTCACTTAAGATTCTCTCGCGATCTCTTTTTCTCCTGCTGAGTTCCCATTTCTCCATTTCCCCTTTCCTCAATTTTCTTACTTTCTCCTTCATTCTGTCTTTACTTTCCCTGCATTCATCGTCCCACCTCCTCTCCACATCCTTTTCGGTCTTACCTCTACCCTTTCCTTATTAATCACTCTTTCAAGTTTTTTTAGCAGCGTGTCTACTCTTTCCTCTTCCATACTCCCTACTTCCTCTTTTACCATGTTTTCTTCAAATTCTCTTAGCTTATCTTTCCCCAACTGCCCATTTTCAATTTTCCTTCCCCCACACCTTTCGTATTCCCCTTACCGCACTTTGGTCCTTCATTCTAACCATCAGCTTCCTTATTCTTTCTTCTGCCAGAATGTAATCTATTACAGTGTCCCCTCTACATGTAAACGTCACTTCCCCTTCTTCATCCCCCTTGGTATTGCCGTTACAAATAAACCATCCTGCCTTTCTCAACAAGTTCAGAAGCTTCCTGCCTTCTCGATCTGTTTCCCTATGACGAAACCTTAATTTAAATTTGTAAATTGTCTTTTTTAATCCATAAGATGTTTCTTAGCATCGAGCGTCCTAAAACACGGCAAGGTTTTAAGCCGTTTATAAGCTAAGAATTACAATTGGTATTTACACTGAAACATTATCCCATTAATTACCCGTAATTATTTCATGAATTTACAATATTAAATATAAAATGTTATGTAGGGGAAACCAGTACGAGGTGAATAGAAAAACTTTCAAAGTCATAATATTAATAAATAATGAACAAGTGGGGAAATTGTTGCATACCAAATCAAAGAAGAACATTCATTTTAAAGAGAGTAATGCCTTCACATGAATTATATCAGCCATTTATCCTATATTTTATACTTGGTTAACACGTTGCAATTTCATTCAGATGGTACTCTTCTAGTACGAAGTGAATATTCACATTTTAAGGCTTTCCGATCAGTTGTAAAAGGTCATGGTCTATAAATTCATAAAAAATTAATCTAAAACTGTTATTCAGAAACATTTTTTATTTGTGCAGTGATTATTTTTGAATATGTTATGAAAATTGTACGAGCTCCAAACTGTCGTATTTAACATGCAACCATGACAATGTCGCCCGCAAATGCGTTCTCAATTTTATAATTCATCTAAAAACTTCTTTTCCGTAACGTTTTTCTTTTTGAAGAGGATTTTAATGTGGGGTCTTTCATGCTATAAAAGATTTCGCCTTTGTTGCACACCATAATATTTATAAATATTTATAAGAATAATCTGTAAATTGTTCAATTAAATGAATACAGGTTAGTTGAGATCTCCGGTGACCGAGTCAGAGTCGATGCTTCGCGGCTCCCGCGATTTCGACGAATCGTCGTTCATCAGTCCCCGTTTTTCGCGAGCGATCAATCATCGCGTCTTTTACCCCGGTTATTGCGAGTGGCTAATCGCCGATTCGCATGCCCTTCTTTTTACACGGCAGCCAATCCGCGACGTCACTATCCCGCTTCGCGATCCGCGATCAGGCCAAGCGTATAAATATGACCCAGTTTCGCGTAACTTGTCATTAATTCCCCGGCCGCCGACTGTAACGTGTCTCGGACTCAAAAAATTTGAAGATTGTACTCCTGATTGTCTGGGCGTATCAACCATCGACTTTGCTTCGTCGCACCGACGTTCAACGCTAAGAACATAATAAACAGGAAACGAGATTCTTCATTTTGATTCCCACGCCTCGATCATTCGTAGGAATACTCTTTTTGAGTCTATCGATCAGACATGTTTTTTTGTAATACTTATTTAAATATGACGAATTAATTATACTCCATTTATTTTGTGCGTGGTTGCCGAAACGGCAATAAGTGAGGTGGATCCTCAACGTGCCCCTTGAACAGTAGGCTCAACGAGGACCGATTTTCATTTTGGTGTTACCCGAGTCATATCTTCAACGTGCTCTTTAAAGAGTGGGCTCACGGAGTGCTTTCGCTTTCTTTGTTTGTGCCCGCTTCTGTTTCAACACATTCCCTGGTGCCTTAAAAAAGTGCACTCTCCCAACAACAATGTAATTTATTTAAGTTTTATAAGTAAATTAAGGGATCACTACAAGAGGCATTGCTACCAACTAGCGCAGACAAAAAAACTACGAATAAACTTATTTGGTTATGTTGGTAAAAGGTATAAACTTGTTTATTTATTTAAAAGTTGTTCAGTTAGTAGCACATACTTGTTTGTACTTGCAACCTAAAAGCAAAAAATATCTTTGATAACCAAGCCTAACCTGTCAACAATTTATTCACCTCGTACCGAATGACACTTCCCATAAAATGTTGTAAACACATTTTCGATGAAAATTAAGAGAATTGATAATTAGATAATTTTGAAGCCAAGAATTTGAGAGTTTAAGGAACCAGTGACGGAATAGTGAAATCAATTTAATTCCTCAAAAAGTTTTAATCTGTCAGCAGAAAAAATTTTCATCGCTATGTCAAAAATACATTTTTCAATTTTCCTATTAATTAGAATAATTATATATAATTAGAACCCAGTCACTTTTTTTATTATTCAGTTCGTACTGGTATACACCTCGTACTGGTTTCCACTATTGAATTTTTCAAACTCTCTTATGAGTGATTTTCAAATATTTGATGACCTTACTTGTAAACGCCGTCGTGATTTAATTGACAATAAACTTTCCAGAAATAGGTACTTATTCAAATTTTAAATTATCCTATGACTTGCAATTTGATGTATGTATACTGTACCTGCTCATGATAAAACAAATTGAGAATCTTATAAAATGACGTCCGTCAAATTTCAATTATTTAAATTTCAAAGTTAAAAATTCATCATAGACCTGGAATTTGAATTTAATTATTGAAAGAATCAAATTGAAAAAATGTTATTGTCGAAGAAATATTCACTTAATTTTTTTCAATCATATAAATGTTAATCCTCTGAATCTTTAAATTTTCACAAAAAGTTTCTGACGATTATACTTTCACTTATTCTAAGATCGGATGAGAAATACGAACCGTGTGGGCGGAGATGTCATCCGTAAACCTCTTCATTCAAATATTTACCGTGCGCTTATGGATTTCTTTTCTTATGAAATAGTTTTCAAGTGTCAAGATATATTTTACTTATTTCCGGATAAAAGTGAAGAATGTGATAATTGAAGATCAGAAGAAATATGCAATGTTTTACTATTATAACTAAATTTTCTCTCAATTTTAATGACAAAGTCTAATTCTAAAAAAATAATTTTAGTCTTTAAATTTGAATCAGTGAGAAATTAACAGTGAAATCCCACTATTTCAAGAATAGAGAGCACATCAGAGAATCATAGGCAAAAGACGTTTGTATTGCGCGATAGACTATAAAGATATAATCATGTATATTAGAAATATGTGCATACGTATATATTTTAATCAGGTGTATTCAAAATTAGTTTTATTTGATTGAGCCAAATCCTGAGTTGTTTAAATAGAAAATTTTTCATTCAAAACCACTACAACCTTCTTATCTAAATTATACATTTTTAGAGGTGTGAAAAATTTTAAAAAACCCCAACCCGATGGACCAGATCGGGCTGGGTCGGGTTTCGGGTTCGCAACCCGACTCGGAAACCCGAATCGGTCCGATAGTTAAATTGAAAAATTTCCCTTAATTTTCCGGTAATTTCCGGTAACGGTGGTGGTCATTTATGGAAACTTACCATAAATTACTGACATTATCCGGAAATTTTTTAAACTGACCTTTCGGGCCTATTCGGGTTTTCGGGTTGGGTTGCGAACCCGAAACGTGGCCCGGCCTGAGCCGACCCGCAGTCATTTTGCACATCACTTAAATTTAAAAAAAACTGTAATCGATTTTTATTTTATTTCAGATTGCGATAATAAGTATATTTCAAAAAGTGCGAAAATAGGACACTTTAGCAATAGTATTTTTTATCCTTGAGAAAAATGTCCGAAATCTGTTCCTATTGACCAGAATTACTGCAATTAATAAGTTTGGATCGGATTTGAGAGTAAACCTTAAAATTATGGCGTCTAGCCGACGATCAGGTGGCCAAGTCTGTTAACCGCTTATATCTCTAATAACTTGTTATAGTGTACTTAGGTTTACTGGGTTTACCGGTTTCGAGCTTTGGGTATGAAAAAAAAGAGAAATACTTCCTACTTTGTTTAATGTCAAAACGCCACGTCAAATTAACACTTTCATCACTGTTAGTCAGTCTACTGACATAGAAAATTCGCTATATTATTTCTATTCAATATGTATTTAATAATGATCTAGTATCATTATTATTATTATAATAATTAAATGTACGTTTCTAGGTGCTTTCATTATGCCTGAATTTCAAAATACTTTCATGATGTTTGTAATAACTTGTTTGAAAAATCATTTCCTTTTTGCAAAATATTTTGTCATGAAATTTAGTCGTCACGTAGCTATTCCTGTTGAGTTTGTTTATTTTAAGCCTTCTCATCACACAACGATTTTTTAAAATAATATTCTTAATTAATTAGTCTTTCATTTTTCCTTCAGAATTTTATTGTAATTGAAATTCGGTCCCATATTCAGAAAAATTTCTCATTTATAATTTTACTGCAGTCAATTTTTTTTCAAAAATGTTTATTTTCAAAATATTTTGTGTATAAATAGTCTCTATGTGTCGAATTTTTCGAAAGGTCATCAAATCTACTTTCAATCGACAAATTCGTACCTGAACGATAGGACTTCGTAACAAACATGTTTTACATTTTTGATAAGCAGTTCACCTTTTCGCCGCAAGTTACATTTACATGGAAAAATGCGTAAAGAAATTTCGAGCACTGACAGAATTAGCATCCTTGATATTTAAAAAAATAAGTCCACTTATTTTTGAAAATTTGGAGTTTTCATAAATAAATAATTTCTAAGTCCTTTTATTAATAGGATTTAAAAATGTAAAAACATGAATTGACGTATTAGCAGATTCCTATTACTGACACTTACCGATATCTAAAACATTTGTGGTTTTATGTCAGTACTAAATGAAAAACTTATAGAATTAGTTGATTAGAATTGAGTAAATGCAGTTTTTGCCAAAACATGTTAAAGCATGTTACGTAATTTAGCACGGACACGAACCTTTGAATGTTCAAGATGTCGGTAAATATCGGTAAGAGAAATCCGTGTCCAGAATGCAACTCGCCCATCGCCTTTTATTGCATTTCAATAATATAAAAATTCATAAATAAGAGAAAATTGTATAATATTTGTAAGAGTTGTCCCAATTTTTAATAATTCTCTCATCCATTCACTCTATAATTATTAATGAGTGTACACTGGAAGTAACGTTAATTAAATAATAAGGCACAAGAGCGTGTCGTCACTGGTCACAGTGAAAGAAAAACTCTGATTTTCATAAAAGATGTTGTCATGATACAAGTATTTACAATTTCTTCCCTCTGAAATAAATGGGACATATGAATATTTTTGTAAAACAAGTTTTATAAAATTCAAAATAATCAGAAAAACTTTACCAATATTAGAATTTATTCAATTAATTATTGTTGGTTTTAACATACATGCAGTCTTAGAAATTTATAAAGAAGTTGCTTTTTGCGTAGCTACTTTTTTTGAAGGCCATGTCTAGGTTCACCGAAATTCGGAGAGCTTCGAACAAATATTTTCGGTGAGCCCAGGAAAACTCGAAAGTGCGTGGCGAATGTGGCGGCTTAAAATTGTAAAACAGAACCGATTTGAAGTTATTATTTCTGTGAAAACGTGTCGTGTTAACATAATTTAAAAAAGCATTGAAATACAAATAATAAAATAATCCAATTTTATGATTGTTAGAATGGTAATTACAATGTTATATTATTTCAACTTTTTTTGTACTATTTTATCTTATACTTGCCTTAATATTCTAAGCGCTACATCAATTCACTTTACTGATTTCCATAGTTTTTTTTCTTCGTTTTTGTTTAAACTTTTTAAAATTGGTCAAGTAACTGAATTTTGTTTTACGGAAAAAATTATTACTACAAATATATGTGTTAACAAGTTTTGAAAGTCGCGCGATTTTAAGAGAAAATACTGCATAGGTATGCTTAGAACGTGAGATTAGACCGGCCAATTTAAATTTTGAAATTTTGACTTTGGATTTGAAATCAGCATCCTGAAAAACCCGTGACTAGCAATTTTTCGTCATATCGATTTTGTGTGACAATTTTGATCCGTTATATTGAATCCGCCATTTTGAATTTTGAAATTATGACTTCGAATTTGAAATCAGTGATCCGTGAATCCTCCGAGTAGCAATTTTTAGTCTAATCGGTTTTGTTTTACAATTTTGATCCACCATGTTGGATCCACCATTTTGAATTCTTGAATTTTGACTTTCGATTTGAAATCAGGGACCCGAAAAACCCTTCAGTAACCATTTTTAGTCAAATCTGTTTTGTTTTACAATTGTAGTCCGCCATATTGGATCCGAAAATTTGGATTTTGACCTACATTAATTCACATGTCAAATTCAAATTGGGCATGCAAAAATCTATATAAAAACATGTGAAGCACATAAAATGGAAAATCTAAGCGTCTGTGGTATTCAATAATAGTATATTGTGCTCTTCTCCTTCGACCTCTAGTCGCACACAGTATTTTATTCAACTACCGCGAGAAATATCTCATCACGCGGCCCTGTTGAAAGGGGGGAAATAATAGCTTACCTGCTTGATTGCCTCAAGTATAGCCCTCAGAGTTTTTTTGAAGTTTTAGTTTTGAGGTTATGGCAAAATGGCAGTGTTGAGCAGTGTTGCCAACATAGTCCGCGTTCCAAAACTTTATACACAGTGAAGTAATGAAATTTCATTATTGTACTAGTGGGGAAACATGTTGATTACTTATACTAATCGTCAACAATCAGGTAATGTGTTATTTTTCCCACTTGAAACAGGCCCGGAAAATGAGATATTTCTCGCGAGTGTTGAATAACTGTTTTTTATGGCCCAAAATGCCAACTTCAACATATATTTTCAAGCTCAAAACATTTTTTTACACTTTCTCTCTAGTTCTCCTATATTCGATAAGGATTCATATTCAATTTAAAAGAAAATGGATCCCTCTAGGTTATTCTGATCTAAAGTTCTACGATTTTTAGACAGATTTTCACAAAACCGTCCACTGTGGGGCGGCTAAGTTCGCCAAAATTCGGTGAGAATAGACCAAATATTTTCGGTGTCCTAGAAACTTCGTTTTTCAAATCTGAAACGTATATTTGCGTTCAAAAAAATAAGTTAAAGAAAGCAGACGAATTCGCTAGAAAAAAAAAGAATCACCTCTGAGGTAGAAAACAAGAATGCATCTCTTTTTTAAGTTTCGACCTTAGATTAGTGCATGAAAAAGTATCCGGTGTGGGAGGTCAATAATAAATGAATAGGCTCATTTGTAGAGGCAACGTTTCGGAACTTGTTTGATCCCTTTTCAAGCCTGTTGAAAAGAAATGTTTAATTATAAAAAATTTTTTGAAAAATATTAAATACAAATAAACATATTAGAGCACATTGTAAAACATGTATAAGATTATTGTTGGTAAAAGGATTAAAAAGAATAAAATTAAATATTTGAAAGTAATGAGCGTGGTGAGTAACAATATACAAATGATTTAACAGCATAATAACAGGAAGAATAAATACTGTAATAATAACTAAACATGGGGTAATAATTATATAAAGGTGAAACCTGAAGGAACATTAGTTGATTTGTGACGACTCAAAGTGAAGTTTTGGAGTGAAAAAATCGGAGCATTAACCAAGCTGGTGGAGTTAACCAAGCCATTGACAATGTGTTTCATAATGTATTATTTTAGATAAAGGTACAGTTTTTATGCTACAAATTATGTTATTTAATGTTGTTTAACAGCAACCCATTAAAAATCTGTGTAAAAGAGAAAAGTAGTGAAAGAATTAGAAAATGATTGTTTGAAAAAAAAGTGAGTTTACATTTAAAGGTTAGGTTTATAAAAATAATGTAGTGTGAAATAAATAAAATGAGATCTAACCAAAATTTATATGCCAAAAACATTGTAATGGAAGGGAAAACAATCCCATTTTTAGTTGTGAAAGTTAAAATTCCATTTTAGAACAATATTAAAAGGAGTCATTGAGAGAGCTCCAAAACGTGCAGACGTCACTTTTAGACGCCACGAAACAACTAGTGTTCAGAAAGTCATCATTCAACAGTGTGAATGTAAGTGTTCTCGAAGACATCAGAAATTAACATTATTTTGAAAAGAAATGAAGTAAACAAAAAGTGTGATATGTAAATAATGATAAAAAAGTAAAAATAAACTTCTAAGAAGATGATTAAGATTTACATAAAGAGCTATAAAAATTTGGTAGTTTGGAATTTTCATATCTGAGATTGACAGACTTTGTTTCTTCTTTAATGAAATAAAATTCAATCGTTAGACGTTTTTTAAGATTTTTCTCAACGGCTAAGATTTTTGGATAATCAAAGTCAAAATTATGTCCAGTTTCAGTTCTGTCTCTTTCAAGAGCAGTGATATTTTCAGTATTGTAGTTCCGGCGTGTGTGTTCCTTAATTCTATAATGTAACTGTCTACCTGTATGTTCTACATAACAACAGTCACAATTTGAGCAGTCAAATCTATAAACAAAATTCCTTTTTTGAAAAACGTCTAATTTATCCTTAGGAGACGTAAATAAATTTGAGTTTGATTGTATTGGTCTAAAGATAACTTTTATGTTATTGTGGCGACAAATAGTAGAAAGTTTGTCAGTTATTCCTGAGATATATGGAACTACAGTGAAATTTTTGAAAATATTAGATTCTTTTTTCCCAAACTGATTGTAAATATTGTTTATTCTAATCTTAATTAGTCTGTTGATGAGATTAATCAGGTAATCATTTTGAATTGAAGTTTTTTGAATTAGTTTATTATTTTGTGGTCTAAATTAAAAAGAAGATAATCTAATAGCTCTATCTATGAGTCCGAATATCATTCCTTTCTTTTGTGACCAAGGGTGTATGATAAGAAATGTAAGTATCTACCAGACCATGTGGATTTGTGGTACCAATTAGTGAAAAGAGAATCATTATCAGTTCTAGTAACAGATACGTCTGGAAAATTCAATGTACAATTTTCTTCCTTTTCAAAAGTAAATTTATAATTTGAGTCATATGAGTTGAAAACTTCTAAAACTTCATGTAATTTTGATTCTGGGATTATCATAAAAATGTCATCAA
>JAUMHM010042738.1:0-15455 GCA_032362435.1 Melikaiella ostensackeni
GAATATTTTAATTTTAATTTTTGAGCCAAACGACGCAGGATAAGAAAAAAGTCAGAAGAGTAGAATTTGTGCTTTTATGAAGTAAAAAAAAATTGACGTTACATATTTCTCCATGAGATCAATTGTAAATCATTAAGATAATCATTAATCGTCTTTTCAACTATTTATTTGTATATATTATACGTGCGCGAATATTATGATGAGAATGTATTCCTTAAGGCCGATGGAGTCTTAAGTAAATAAATTTCCTTTTTCATTTGAACTCAAAAATAAATTTCGTAATTTGTAAATAAAAAACATATAACACCGAGTGCGAAGCGCGACGACCGAATCGCGCGCCCTAGGCGCGCTCAAACTTACGAGCAAAGCGAGCTGCGCGCAAAGCGCGCGATGAGAATGTGCCTGCGATTTTTCAATAAAAATTGTAGCATTCATTTTAAGAGTTTAATTTTATATTCTTATAGAAATGCTATGAAAATTGATGCTAAAAAATGAAATCATAAGAAATATTATGCGAACGGTATAAGAGAAATTTTTGTAGAATGTTCACGAAAAAAATAAGTTGTCGAAACTTTACTTGACTGTCTAAGATTTTAGGATAGGCCAAAAACTTTTTGAACATTCATATAACGTTTATCACAACTTTCAAAACAATTCTGGAAATAATGAAAAGAGTCTGTAAATTATTTCCTAATTCACAACAAGTTTCGATAACCTTTCTTTCCGTCTTGAAATAATCATAGGAAATGTAAGTTTTACCTCGCGCAACTAAAAATTAAAACAAAATCACAAATGAATGAGTCGTGTATTTAAACAAAAATTAATTTTTAAATTTTTTCAAAAAGCTATTTTGATTTTTTTTAATGTACTAATTTATCGAATCATTTGAGTCAACATCCGAAAGAAGTAAACGAAATTAAAGCTGGTTAATATCTTCTATTATTTTTCATACTACCGATACAATATTTTTTGTTTTCATAAAATTTATTTTTGCTTGTGTGTAAAACGTATGACAATCACTTAAAAATAAGCAATACAAATATACAATTTTGAAACACTTCAAAAACCAACTTAAAAACCTTGATTTTTCTCAGAATATCAAAAGCAAGGCACGTATCCACTATTTAATTTGGTGATAATTTATGCATCACATATTTAACTGTTTTTTCAATGTGCATTTGACAAAACGCAAAAAAGTATTTTTTGGGCATTTTCAAAGACTTCACAATTATTTTGTACAATCTTCAAGCAAAATAAGGGTATGTCAAATTCTACATTATATAATTACGAGAGAAATTTGCAACACTAAAAAATACTGAAAGCAAATTCTTTTATTTGTGGAGAGTTATATGTAGTTGCAGTAAAATGCTTTTACCGAAGTTTTACTTCTTTCCAGGCACTTATATTTCTGTACCCATTAATGTCTTCTCTTTAAATATTAACAATCAGCAACACCTATCGATTATATGACCCAAGTACAATAAACTTTTATTGGTCATTTTTGAAACGACTAAAATAAAAAATACAACTTCCTGTATTTTATGGGTCTGTTTCAAAGTCAAAAGAAACCAAAACATTATGCGAGGATAGTTTGAGCATAATCATGACTATATATTATCAATAAATATATAATTATGATAAAAATTGTGTAAATAATGTTATAAAATAGTATTTTAGATGTATTTTATATAAATATGTAGCGTAGATATGTATATAATTATTATCATGAATATGTTATAACAATTTAAAATAATTTATTGATTTTAATGCTATTTTTTTTAAATTTCGACAATATCTTCACTTTATATAACAATATATGGTAATAACTGCACCTGAGTATAATGTAGCACTCAAAATATTATGACTCGCAGATTTCTGCTTCATCGCGTTTTATTAGCTATAAATTTTATTATACACTTCGGGTGATAATTTAATACGTTAGAAGAGTTCCACTAGGAAGAATGAAAGTATAGGTCAGTCTATAAAACGACCATTTTTCACGCTGAATTATTTATACTCAATAATCATCAGTGATTTAGTCGCAAAGTTTGCAGAGATATACCAGTTTAGCCACATAAAACCGGACGGCTTATACATTGATCAGTATCGTTATTTATAAAATTAATTTTAGTGAAATTAAATTATAAAATTTTTTTGCACTACAGTCATAAAATATTGTGATTTTTATTCAATTTATCATTGTGGGGGTCATATTATTGCTTTGGATTAAATTAATCCATTTAATTTAATTCATTTGTATAATTATAAAGTAATTTTAATGTAATTGTTAGGATTAAATAAAATCTAGTACTGTACTTCAAAAAAGGAATTTTATATATTCATTCAGAAAAATTTTAAACATCATATCATACAAATAAATATGCTTGTATTAATCCCGAGATAAATCAGAGACAGCATCCTCAGTAATTGGATTTGGTTGTTCCGCCGCTCCACGGTAATGCAATAAATTCACAGGGAAACAAGATTTCTCATTTGGGGAAATTGTAACACACGACTTTAATTTTCCTAATTTCCATGCAAAATTTCCATTTCTAGCATAATTAACAGTATCTTCTTAGAGATGATTCGAAAAAGAATTGTGTATGTACCTACCCGACTTTTTTCTTTAATGATCCGTAAAGTAGGCAGTTTAAAAGTCTATTTTTGTTTTGTGGATCTTTATTTATTGTTATTTTATTATTATTTTTCTGTTATTATTATTATTGTTAGGGTTGAGACCGAAAGAGCCCCTGACGCTTGGTTAAACGCGTTGCGTGCCCTTGTGAGCCTATGTGTGACTCCAAAGCCCTCTCCATACGGAGAGGACTGCAGCCACGCCTTTCGCCGATATGTCTGACACTGATGCAGTTACTGCCTGTAAATGCTAGACGCTTCCATATCATATTCAATTCAATATGAAATGCTCAAGATTTTTTCAACCCAAAAAGATGATTTTTCTACCGAATAGTTGGATTTTTAAACAAAAAAGATTAAACTTCAACCAGAAACAGTTGAATTTTTAATGAAATAGTTTACTTCTCAGACCAAAAAGACGAATTTTTCAGAACACAGTTGAATTTTTAATCCAAAAGGAAGAATTTTAAATCCAAACAGATGAATTTTTAACTGAAAAAGACAAACTTCCATAAAGCGGCTGAGTTATCGATGAAGAAAGATGATTTTTTATCAATAGTTGAATTTACAATAAAATAATTGAATTTTTAACAAAATATTTAAATTTTTTAACTCTTAAATATGAATTTTCAACCAAAAAAAGTTAATCATCAATGAAACGGTTGCATTTACAACTAACTATGTAGTTTAACTTTCAAGCAAAAGAGATGAATTTTCAACAGAACAGATCAATTTCTAACAAAATAGTTGATTTTTCAAGTTAAAAAGTTGAATTTTTTAGAAAGCACTTGAATTTCGAATCTAAAAGAACGAATGTTCAATGAAACAGTTAAATTTCCAACAAAATGACTCAATTTTTAACAAAATAGTTGAATTTTCAACAAGGTAATTAAATTTTGAACAAAACAGTTGAAAGATGAATTCTCAACGAAAAATGTAATAGTTGATATTTCAACCAAGAAAGATCAGTTTTCAACCAACATTTGAATCCTCCACCAAAACAGATTAATTGTTAACCAAACAGTTGCATTTGTAACAAAAAAAGATAAAATTCCCACCAAAAGAGATGAATTTTCAAACTAAAAAGATGAATTTTCAAACTAAAAGACGAATTTTCTACTAAAGAGTAGAATTCTCAGCCAGGGAAGATTTTTCAAGCAAGATAAAAACAAAATTTTAACTCAGTTGTCAAATTTTAAAATCAAAAAAGCGAAGTCTTTAAAAAAATAGTTGAATTTGTAACCCGAAAATATGAACTTACAACCAAAAATTTTATTTTCAATTAAACAGATGAATTTTCTACGAAAATAATAGAATTTTCAAACCAAAGAGATGAATTTTCAACAAAAGGGTTGAATTGTCAGCAAAATAATTAAATTTTCAACAAAACAGTTGAAAGATGAATTCTCAACGAAAAATGTAATAGTTGATATTTCAACAAAAAAGATGAATTTTCAACCAAAAATTTGAATCCTCGACCAAAACAGATTTATTGTTAACCAAAAAGTTGCATTTGTAGTTAAAAAGGATAAAATTTCCACCAAAAGAGATGAATTTTTAAACTAAAGAGATGAATTTTCTACTAGAGAGTTGAATTTTCAACCAGGAAAGATTTTTTCGTCAAGAGAGAAACCAAATTTTAACCAGATTGTCAAATTTCAAAACCAAAAGGGAGAATTCTTTTAAAAAAAGTCGAATTTTTAACCCGAAAATATGAACTTTTAACCAAAGCCAAAAAGACGAATTTTCTAGAAAAAAAGTTGAATTTTCAACTTGAAAATATGAATCATCAATAAAAAAAGTGCATTTTCAAAAAAATAGTTAACTTTGAACTAACATCGATCAATTTTCAACAAAAAATGGAAGAGTTAAATTTACAGTTGAGCGAAACTACAGTTGTAAGCAGTGAAATATCTAATAATAAAATTCATAAATTCCCTGAAAATAAAGATAAAGAATTTAATATTAAATGTTGTTTGGTCAGTTTTTCTATTTTCTTATTAGAATCAAGAATTGTAAGCCTGAAATTAAATCTACTTTTTTATGAAAAATTTGTTGTACTAAAATAGAAAATACCAGAATGTACTGTGTATCTGTGCATGGCAAATTTTTTTAACCAAATCAAATATCTTTTTCAGAAAAACCCATGAATCTTGTATTTCATCAATAAATCTTTCTGTACTACATCCAATCTCAGTTTTTACTAATTGAATAAATTCTCTGATATTTTTCGCAGGTCTTCCAATTACATTTATTACATTCCCTCAATTTGTATTAATTCCAGTGAAAACCATATTACGAAAAACAGAAAAATCAGAATAGATACAAATTTTTAAATAATTTCCGGCATAAAAGATCTAAAAATTGTAATCCAATGTTTTGAAAACAATTCACCACAATACAGATTGAATAAACATTTCACAGATCGTCAAAGCATCCCATCATCAATAAGATTTCATTTTCAAATTTTTCAATTTTTTAAATTTTTTAGTCATAGAGACAGTAATCCACTTTTTTTAATACAATTTTCAATTTACGAGAAACAAATTCTTTATAGTGAAAATTCTTTTCGATTTTAAGCGGGAAGACACTTCAGAAATACGAAGTGTAACGTATCAAATCTCGCCTTATACTAACATTGACAACCCTCGCAAGAACCACATGTTACAAGAATGAAAACAGATTTCAGGAAATTATTCAGAAAGTTTCAGCCCCAAATATCAGAATTCAGAAATTAGTCCAAAGACGTATTAATAAGATAGAATAATATTTTGATATTCAAATATTAAATTAATAAAGATATCAAAAAATGAAAAGCAAAAAACCTAGTCTACAAATTATTAATGCAAGAACTCAATGTTCATGATAAAAAAATGGGTTTTTAATATTGAATTTTTTCTAATCTTATGACTTTCACAGATGTTTTTGGTTTTATATCCATTTAATATATTTTCCAGTCTACTACATATTTGTTTTTTCAAATATACTGTTAATATAATTGAAATATCATCCTGGTACTTATTATAAATAAAATAAGGTTGCCTGTAGGATGTACATAAATTGAGGTATAATAATTAAATATAATTAAAACGCAATTCTGGTACTTATATAAAAATGAGTTTGCCAAAAAGGATTTGCATATTTTGAGGTTAAAAAAATTAAATAAATAAATAATACCCTCGTGACCTATAAAAAATGGTACTCACGGGAAGATGCCTTATACGGAATATGTGCATTTTTTTATTGCGACTAATGAGTCCTGCATTAATAATTTTTAGACTACGTTTTTTGTTTTTAATTGTTAAATATCTTCATGAATTTCATATTTGAAGGTAAAAATAGTTTTCTATCTTATTATTGTGTCTTTAGACTAATTTCTGAATATTGATATTTGCGGCTAAAACTTTCTGAATAATTTCCTGAAATCTGTTCACATTCTTGGAGCATGTGGTTCTTACGAGGGTTGTGACTGGACGATACGGTCGTTAAAAAAGAGACTAGTTCGTCATTTAGATCTCCTCATCAGGGAAATTTTACAGGAATCTACGGTAATATAGTTCAAACTTATTTTGTTGTTTTTTGTCACTTCATCCAAAATAATTAATTCGAGGTCAATTAAATTATAAACATGTTTAAGACAGGGCTGATTCACATTGCCTTTCTGAAGAGTCTAATGAGTCAGCCTAGGACGAAACGTGGGAAAAAATATATAAAAAGAAAAAGAAGAAAAATAATTTCTCCGGGTACAGTTGGATGAAGTGAAAAAAAAACATCAAGATAAGTTTAAAATATATTACCGTAGTTTCCTCTTCAATTTCCCTGATGAGGAGGTCTAAATGACCTCGAATCATTTTAATTCCTAATAGGATAAAAAAGACAGAGAAAAAATAAGGTAAAGATCATCTTCCTTCCTTCCTTCTTTTTTCTTTTGTCACATTTTTGTCTCTAATGAGCCATTCACACTAATTTTCAAAAACGTACTCGTTTTAAAGACTTCTTGTGCAATTTTTCTGTTTACACAAAAAAATTCGAAGTCATTTCTTCAAATCTTATTGATGATGGGATGATTTGACTATCTATGAAATGTTTAGTGAACTGTTTACAAAACATTGGATTACAATTTTTGGATTTTATACGCAGAAAGTTATAGAAAAAATTTTATCCATTCTGATTTTTCTGTTTTTGGTATTATGATTTTGAGTGAAATTAATGAAAATTGAGGGAATGTGATGAATGCGATTGGAAGACCTGTGAAAAATATTTAAGAATTTATTCAATTAGTAAAAATTGAGATTGGTTGCATTACAGAAATATTTATTGACAAAATGCAAGATACATGGGTTTTTCCAGAAAAAGATATTTGATACTGACAATAAAGTAGGGTTTCACTTTAACAATGAAAGAAACACAAAAATTTGATGAAACTACCAATAAATTTAAGAAATCTATCCTGAATTTGGTTTAGAAAGTTTGCCATGCACAGATAAACAGAACTTTCTGGTGTTTTCTATTTTAGTACAATAAATTTTTCGTCAGAAAGTAGTATTCATTTTGATCTTCAAGATTTTTTGTTTTAATAAGAAAACAGAAAAATTGACCAAACAACTTTTGATATTAAATTCTTTATTTTTATTTTCAGGCAATTAATCCTGCATGTCGAGCACTTCAAAATTTTTTCAAAATATTGTCAGATGAAACTAAAACTTCGAACACGATACTTATCACAACGATGCGAAAGTTTATGCGAACGATATGATCGTCTCGTCTCGATCGTTTCTCGAAACTACACATTCTTGATCCCCATCACATTTTAATCCCATCTGATTATGTTACGAGAAAATCTCGACTTCTTCTGGAAATGATCGACATGCATCACTACAGGTGATATTTGAATTTAATTGATTCAGGTTTCACTATTTATAACTTTTGTTTTCTTATAAATTACACCTAGTGAGAAAGTCTAAATTGACTTCGAAACATGTTGGTCCCCAGTAGTACCTCTCTTTTCCTTTTTTTGTACATTTATTGTACATTTGTCTCCAATGAGCCGTCTATTTTTGAGTTGCGAACTTTTTGGGTGTTTCTTTATTAGTGCACAAAAAATCTTCATGAGAAAGTAGATTTCATTTCGATCTTTGAGAAATTTTATTTTTTGAAATTTTTTATATTGTGCGAGCATTATTTAATAACAGACAATGAGGAATCGGCGAGTAAAATAGATAATGTTTCAACAACATTTTCTGATAAAGGGGCCTTTTTAAATATACAAAAACTACTGTGGATTATATAGTTCTTGCTTTAGAACATTATTTCATAATAATTGTTTACTTTCTTTTTGAGTACCCTGTTATATTCAAAATCCAAAAATTGAAAATAGAAAAATAAAAAATGATTTTCGAAAGGAGCGATCTCACGATTTTTGTCATTTTATATCAAAAATATACGAACATCATCCAAGGAGAAAATTATGCAAAAAAAAGTTCAGGAATGTTATTTTTTAATAACCTTTCGCACTAAAGAAATATAGAAACCTTTGTAGATTCGACAGTTATAATTACACTAAATTTTTTATAGGATCTTCTTACATTATTTTTAATTTAGATTTACATTTAGAACCAATCTATTCAGATTATTCTAGTGTTCAACATAGGAAAAGGTGATAATCAAAAAATAACACATTTCTAAAAATTGCTAACTTCGTCAAATTTGTATACTATATTCAAATAAAAATAGATATCTGTTGGTAATCTGCGTTAATCATTAATACCTCAATTTTAAAAAATCTTTATAGTATTCATAGACGAGCCTGCAAATTGGAACAAATCTTTGATTAATGTCTCTATTTTAAAATTTCTTAAAGATCGAAATGAAATCTACTTTTTTGTGAAAGTTTTTATGTTCTAAAATAGAACATAAAATTATCCACAAATCAAAACTAGACTTCGAAACTACCCACTTTACGGATCATTAGAGACAAATGTACAATAAATGTATAACAGAACGGAAAAAGAGGGAGAAAAAAAAAGATCAACTAAACCAACCTCTCACTCTTTCTTTTTTCGTCTTTTTTATACTTCTGAGGACCCATTATGTTTCGAAGTCAATTTAGACTTCCTCATCAGATTTAATACATAAGAAAACCACAGTCATAAATAATGAAAACTATATGAACTAAATTCAATTATTACCTGAAAATAATAATGAAGAAAAAAAGGAAAAATTAGATTAGACAAAAATGAACTTCCTGCGTAGAAAATTCTAAATTTGCAATACATTATTTTTCACAATTCACCACAACATTATTCGAAACATATGTACATTTAAATTTGGTCAAAACACGAAATAAACAGTCGTGAATTCATAACCAAAGTTAAATTATGAAAGCTTTACTTTCATCTAGGTTTAATATTTAAAAATCTTTTTGAAATTAAAAAATTGATAATATAATCCACTTTTTTCAAATTTTCAATTTGCGGGAAAAAGATGAGAATCACAACTGCATGGTAAAACTTCATTTCAATAGAGAAAAGTCTCCATCAATCCGACGTAAATTATTCAAAGCCATGATTCTATTTTTTTTCTCACAAATAGAAAAGTTGAAAAAAGGGGATTATTATATCAATGTTTTATTTTTCAAAAGTTTAAAAAAAATTAAATTTAGATGAGATTAAAACTTTGGGTATGAATTCCTGACTATCGATTTCGTGTTTTGACAAAATTGAAATGTATCTTTCAATTAATGTTGTCATGAGTTGTAAAAAATAATAAATTATAATTTCTGAATTTTCTACGGAGGAAGTTAATTTTTGTCTTCACTAATTCTTCCTCTCTGGTATTATGCAGTTCGGCGAAATTGATATAAATTTGGGTAATGGGATAAAGGCGATTGGGTTATCGGTTAAAAAGTAAAAAATTGAAAGTGAGATTCATAAGCTGTTCCAAAAAAAGATTTTTGATAATAATAAGAAAATAGACAAATTGACCAAACAACATTTGACATTAATTTCTTTATTTTCTGAGGAGTCGTAAAGTAGGTAGTTTCGAATTCTATTTTCGATTTGTGGATTTTCTCGTGTTCTATTTTTGTCCATGAAAGTTTTCATAAGAAAGTAGACTTCTTTTCGATCTTCAAGAAATCATAACAGTATTTGATAATTCCGATCGAGAACTTGAGGAAAAATGAAGTAAGGAAGAAGCCAAAATTCAGGTACACAGAGTCATCTGGTACACTCTCCTCAAACTATAGTGAATTTGCCACTGATGATAAGTTCCAAGAAATTTGTAACAAATAGTATATGCAATATGCAATATTTGTTTAATACTAAATTTACCGCATGTATAGTATACTTTACAGTTTCACATTGTATTATTCTATTAATCGTTAGTTATTTGTATAGTTATTAATATACAGTCACAAGATTTTCGGACTTCTCAATTCGTGCGAGCAATCTTGCACGGCTTATGAGTTCTTGTTTTAGTGGTTCTTAAAACAGTCGCCACATTAAAATCTACTGAATTATGAAAAATTTTGTTTGTTTGCTTTGGTTGCTGCCCTTTTAACAATACCTTTTATTCCATCGTAAGGTCCTTTACCATGGAAAGTTGCATGAAAGTTCCATTTGCCTGTACAACCAAAATCTTCCTCGTGGTGTGATAACTTAACAAAATTCTTACGATTTTTGTATTGTGCTGCTGACCCATCTGTGAAGTATATTATTTCATTCACAAGAATTCCAGTTTCGCGTAAAAAGGCTATTAGTTTTTTCTGAAAAAGATGTACAGCAATGGTGTTATGTTCTTTCATGTCTGATATAACAGCGTAGCTAATGTGTATTAATTCCTGTTCACGTGTACTATAGTAAACCACAAGAGGATCAATAGTTACTTGCCTTTTTGACTAGTGATATCCTTGTGAAAAAACTTGATAATCAATACAGTGATTTTCTGCAAAATCTAGAAGAATAAGAAGCTCACCTACTTTTAAATTAGCTTTCGTGTCTTTGAGATGCAAACTTTGGTGTTTGGCGATAAAATCGTGTCGGAGAAGTTTCTTCATATGGTCACTTAAGAAATCCACGAAATCATCTACTGGTTTAATTCCAGTTTCTAGGTTAGATCGATCTGTGGTAAACCATTGTTTGAACGTGATTTGCTCAATAAAATTCGCTGCGTATTTTTCCCCTACTAGTACCTTCAGATTGTCATTACCAGGGCAGCTTTTACATTCATTGAAACAGCACTTGATTTGAGCAGGACTGTAAATCGATTAAGCTACCCAATGCTTCGAAGTTGCAAATAGCAAAGAATTCGATTTGACTAATGCTGCAATTTTTCACCAAGAAATAAAAGTTTCGCATTTTGATGGGCAACGCAAACGCAAATATTGTGGATGCCACTTGTTCCGGCTGAGACACATTCTTATGGTCTTAATTCTGCAAACTTTGAGAATCCAACTTTTTCATTCGGATGAGTATTCTCACAAGCCACATAAAGTTCTCTCAAATTGCACAAGATTAAACTCTTTCGAATTTTGGTTTTTCCTTCATCAACTTTAACCGATACACAATCATTTTTACCTGGCATTAAACGACTGTTGTCATCATCTCTATAAAAATCTCTAACGTACATCACTGTTTCATTCGATAAAGTTTTTCCTGCTTTTTGATCAGAATAAGACAAAAACCCCTTCAATTCTATTAATTGCTTGGCTTTACAAGCCACACGTTCGGAAAAACCAAATACAGATTTCATCTTTCTAATTGGCCATGTTTTCGATAAAATGATCAAAATTTTAATTTGCTCCCTTTTGCTTGACTTGGCTTCCTCAAAGTTATCTTTTGAATGACGTACAGTTACATGGTCTCCACTTTCTACGTTTGGAAAATCAAAAAGCTTGGAATGTGTAGTTTCACAGACTTTTTTGAACGGGTTCTTATGTTGTTGTTTAATTTTTAACTCAAGAAAATCTATCTCCACCTCCAAGAAATCGCAACAGAGTATTCAGTGATAAAATAGCCTGTCTTTTGTCTACGTTTGACATTTCAATATCACTTAGAGGAGAAGAATCAGTATCAACATCCATGTCAATTTCATCTTCATTTAAGATAAAATCATCATCTGCGGTTACAATAGAAACACGAGGAGTTTGCTCTTGAGATAACTTTTTACGGCATTCCCCGCAAATAAAATCCTTTTTGGTAAAAAGTGGAAATTTGTCACAAATACTTTGTGGAACGTTTCTTAAATTTTTTTGCATAAAATTATGATCAGATTTGCCAAAAGGATTATAACATTGTCTATTAAAAGGCATTTTCAAACCAACTGAGAATAAATTTAGGTAAAAAAAAAACAGGAAACCAGGAAATAAATATTCATCGATACTTAAAGAACAAAATCTTAGAACGCTGATATGAATACAGTCGACGGTATTCTATATCTGTAAGCAAACAATAGTTCAATACTAATCAAGAATACTCGTGAAATTATTTCAATTGTCATGAGCAAAATTGCATGATCATTAGTATCAGCTAATATCGAGAAAATCGAATCTAATCGCGACATCACAACAATGCGAAACGCGAAAAGAACCGGCATCGCCGCGCCGCGGCAGGCGGCCTCCCCGCTGTCCCGCGAAGCTTCGTCATGCAGGACGTTTCGTTTGAATTTTTTTCTACTAAACTACTAGCTGGCCTACAATAAAATTTACAGAACTTTTAAAGCACATATAGTCCTTCATTTGGCAAAAAATATTTAAAAATGAAAAAAGTAGTATTTTCAAAGAAGCGATTTTTGTTTCTTGAGCTTGCAAAAAAGAGTTCATCATTTTTTTCTTCTTCAGTTTTTCCATATGAAAGTACGTTCATTGCAAAAAAATTAAGACCTTGAAAAGCTGAATCGGTTAATTAAAACCAAAGACATAATGTTTCTAAAAAAAAGGTACGAAAAATTGCAAAGTCCCACATCTTCGCCATTTTTGGGCATTTCCAGAAAATATTTATTGTGGATTTTCTTCACTACTAAAGGTCTGATTACATCGAGTTACATGCAAATCCAATTTAAGCACGAAAATTCTTGTGATCACTTGACATGGACTCCACCATGAATGGTCTCTTTTTTGAGGTATTAACTAAAAATGTCTTACCAATGACTTCTTGTTGTCATATGTTTCCAGTTTTTTCCATTAAAAGGCTCAATTTTTTCACAGACTCGACTGAAAATATCTTTCTCGTGTCTTTTTGCTGTCATATTTATTCAGGGAATGTTTATAAACTAATGAACATTTCGATATTACAAATAATTTTGCACATAACGATATGCACATTTCGAGCGATAGGAATAAGGATAAAACTGAAAACCCATGTAACAAATTGAATATTCGAAAAGATAAAATTATCAATCAAGGTAATAATCATTAACATTATTTAGAAACAATTTAGCAATATGTACTATGAACTAAAAATGTCTTTTAAAAATAACAAGACATTTTTAGTTGTTGTCTCAAAAAAATGAGACTATTCATGGAAAAAAGAACGAATCGTGCTTTTGTTTATATAATTTATTAAAGTATTCAAGTAAATAATGCAATTTAAAATGAGTCCTATTTAAACTTTTCCTGGATGCTAAATTTGATTGTTAACTTTTCAAATTATGAATTAATCTTTCAGTTTACGATTCGTAATTCTAAAATATCTTATTTCACAACTTTTCTATTTTAAGTCTTTATATTTAAGCGCATAGTTTTAATTCAAAGAATTTTAAAATCCATATCGGAAGACTTAAAAAGTAAAAATTAAAAGCGTTTGAATTTGAAAATTTTCGATAAAAAACATTTTAAGCTGATCAACTGTGATATAGAATAATTAATGATTTTTAAAACTGAATTGTTGTTCGAGCATCAAAACTTGAACAATAATTTATTTTACAAGACGATTCTGAATCTGTTCAAAATTCAACAATTTACAGATTTGAATGCTCAAAATTAAACTATTTCAATTCGAAAGCCTTAGTAGAGAAGCGGATGTGAACGTCCGATTGAAACTTTATAAACTATTTTCAATTATCAAATAATTTCAAATTAACAGATTCAGAATTAAACGCTTTTGTTCAATTTCAAATTCTATTCAAATATTGTTTCAGTGTAAAATATTCGATTTTCAACCCATTCAATTTGAAATTTTTGAATTGAAAAAAAAGATTTATAAAAAAATATTGAGCATTTTTTGATTGTTCATTTAAAATGAGCAATTATAAATTAAATATTCGAAACTAAATTCTTTGAAATAAAAAGTAACGAATCGTTAAAATTTCAGACTGCTAAATTTAAACTCTGAACATTACAATTTTAGTTATTTCATTTTGAAAATTTTAAATTTGTCAGTGAAAGTGTTCTATTCTGATGTATAAATAGCAAATTAATTTGAAACTACTTCAAAAAAAAATAATTCCACTTTGAAGGATTCATATATATAAAAACACTTTTACATTTCACAACGCTAATTTTGAAAGGAAGGGAAGATATTTTAGTACATAAATTTTATTTGAAATAGAGGTGGAATTTTTTTGTTTTTGCACATTTATTGAGTTGAAGGCAAGCAATTTTGCATTTTCAACATTTTTATTGAGTTTGGAATGAAAAAATTTTAGTTTTTAATTTTTGTTGAATTGGAAGAAGGAATATTTTTTATTTTTAAGACTTTTATCGACCTAAAATTTTTTTGAATTGGGAGGCACTTTTTTTATTTCTAACATTTGTATGACTTAAAAGGAAAGACATTTTGGTTAATTATTTATTTTTTCCGAATTGTGAGTTTGAAATTTTGTATTTTTAACATTTTTATTGATTTGAAAGGGTGGAAATTTTTGTTTTCAATTTATTTTGAATTGAAAGAGGAACCCTTTTTGTGAAACAAAATTTCTATTAAGTTGGAAAGAATAAAATTTTGTTTTTTACCTTCTTTCTCAATTGAAAGAGGTCCCTTTTTCTTTTTTTCTTTTCTGTTGAATTGAATAAATATTAAATTTTTTCCGAACAGAATCACTTGCACTTTTAACTTTTTTTTTGAATAAAATATAAATTTTTATTATTAATTTGTATAAAATAAGCAATTTTTCATTCATCCAACTTTAATTTTCGCCCAACTTTGACTAGAACAGCTAGCGCTAGTTGTCTTAGTCAAAATTCCGTAAAAATTCAAATCTTAGCAGCCGCTAGGTAGCGCCAGCTGTTCTAATCAAAGTTGCACGGAAATAAAAATTTGAGGAGTTAGAAATTGCTTCTTTATATACAAATGAATAATATAACTTTATATTCTATTTGAAAAATAAGTTAAAAATATAAATGTTCAGTTTGAAAAATAAAAATTCAATATTTTAAGTACTGGTTAGTTTTTATTGACTTAATTCTGGATTTCATAAATTTGACACTATTGTCTTCTGAAAAAACGTTTCAAAGTACTAGTTTCTATAAGCCGAAGTTATCAAAAATGTTATTCTAAATTCGAGGTTATGTTTCGGTTTTAAGGATTCTAAGGTTCATTTATTCATATAAACGGTAGATTTCTGTGATATTTTTTATGGTTTTTGGTATAAAAAATATAAAAATTTCAAGAACTTGTACTTTGAAACGTTCTCTCGGTAGAATATTTGTGACATTCAGAACTGCGCAAGAAAAACTAACCAATACTTTTCAATTCTTTTATAGTCTTCTTCTTAATTCATCCCGAATTCTTTTAAACTCACCCGGAATTAATAATAGATTCAATGCTTTCACGATGATTCATTATGATGAAAGGAGGTGTTTCGGGTTTCAATCGTGTGCAAAA
>JAUMHM010042749.1:0-15455 GCA_032362435.1 Melikaiella ostensackeni
TTCATCCAAAAATAAACGGTTTTCAACGAAGGAACTCTTTTTTCTCCATTTTTTCGAAAACTACTGACACGCTTACTTCAAACGTATCCCAAACGCAAACTAAACGTCGGTCTTGAATAAAACTTGGTAGAGTATAGTTCAAAGAGTCCTATTTCTTAGCCATATACTACAAAGTTAATTTTGGCATCATCTAGCGGAAAAATTACCTTACTTATCAAGCGGCCCTCGTACATGTACGAATTTCACTTTTTGGATTTATAAAAAAACCGCTGAAAATAATTATAGAAACTGTTTTTACAGACCGAATTTATTTCAAATCGGGCAGGCAGTTCGTGCTTAAGTCACAAAATCATTTGCCACTCAAATATGTTGTTCTTCAATGAGACAAGACGAAGCGTATCTTACTGATTCGAAAAAAAATTGTTTTGACAAAGTTATGATTATTTAAATTTTGAATATTGGAAACGCGGATTATCAGACAATGGTCAAAATTGTTGTCAAAAGTGTGATATTTTTAAGAAAATACAATTATTTATTTTGTGCTTCCGGATTCTGGTAGAATTTTCTGTCCTGTTTTGAAATCCGTTTAAAAATTTGAAAGAAGTTCAAAACTGATAAAATGGCGGCTGTTTTTATAAAAATATTCCAAGTCAATTTACTAAAAAACCGCACCGTTTTCTTTTCGTATATTTTTTTCTAGAGTCATCCTACTGCAGAGAGTGTATCCTATGAAAGTTTGTCATTTTTGAATTTTTTAAAAATTATTTAACGGATCGCCAAAGAGGACGAAAAATTCTACCAAAATTAGGAGGACAAGGATAAACACCTATATTATCTTTGAAATATCACACGTTTGACAACAATTTCGACCATTTTTTGATAATCTGTTTCTTTAATTTTTAAGATTCAAATACCTATAATTTTGTCAAAAATTGTTCTATTCCAATTCGGTGAGATATGTGTCGTCTTATTCTCTATGGGGAACAACATATTTGAGTGGCAAATTATTCTGTGACTTGAGCATTGACTGTCTTCCCGATTAGAAATGAATTTGGTCTACATATAAACACACTGTTAATGTTTATAGGACTGAAAATCGTTTTTACTTGACATTTTTTGCATACTGGTCTCTAAATCTTAATAAGTTAAAGGGACCTGATAAAAATCTATTCGGAAATTGAAATTGATATAATTATTTAACTAATCTTTAGTCAAAAATCACTGACCTTTAGTTAGGTTTTACGAATTGTATTAGTCGGAAAATTTTTCTTCTGGAAATTAGTTCATTTTGACTTAGTGAAGCAAGAAATCAGCCATTAAGTTGCTCGAAAAATTAGTTAAATTTAGGTAATTGTTGATCAATTTTAACAAATTTAGATTTAGAATCTACAAAATGCCAAAAAAGTAAATGTGTTCATGAAAATTGTTTAAAATAATAAATGGTGTTATCAGATGATAAGTAAAATTTTTATATAAGTACTATAGAATTATATTGTGAAAAAGAATTATTTTTATGACAAATGTAAATGATTCTATCGATATTTTTTCTTGTTTATGAAAACTAAGCAAATAAAAATATTAAATCTATAATAGGCTGGTTCAAAAATCGCGAAATTTGTAGAATGCAATGACCCTTGAAAATTCTTGTTTCTTTTTGAAGAAAAGAAAATTCCTAAAAAAATGTAATCCAATCGGATAAAATCTTGCACTTCATTGTTTTCGTGGTTATAAAAAAAGTCAAAGACGATATTAGCATAATTGTTATTGTTAATTTGATGGTGGTGTGTACTTTTAAAGAAAAACATTTTGGACATTTTTCCTACATAATTTACTTTTTCTTCCAATAATTAAGACTTTTATTTTACCTAGCCTTCTGGACCTTTTCGACACGAATTTATTGGTACTATGTAAATTGTTTGATGTTTCTTTAGTGCTTTTCATTCATCTTCATATAAATCTTCGAATTGAAATGATATAAACATGAAAATAATTTCAATAGTACCAATAAATTCGTATCGAAAATGTCTAGAAGTCGAGATGAAGTAAAAGTCTTAATTATTAGAAGAAAAAAGTAAATTATGTAAGAAAAATGTCAAAAAAAATTTTCCTCAAGAGTACACATCACCATCAAATTAACAATAAAATATTAGGCTCATATCGTCCTTACCGTTTTTTGTAATCATAAAAATAATGAAGATATTTAGAGTTTAATCTTTGATCTCGATGCGGGAGTGCAAGATTTCATCCGACTGGATTACATTTTTTTAAGGAATGTTTTTTCTTCGAAAGGGAATAGGATTTCCCAACAGCACATTGCATTTTTTAAACTTTGCGATTTTCGAACCACCCTAATCCATGAATTGAACGTTTTTACCTATTTCTTTTTTTATTGTATTGATCTGTGGCATGAAATCTGAAATGAAAATTTTCAACTTTTTGCAATGATCCTGAATAGCTAGATGTTTTTCTAGGATGCCTCATTGTTTAAAAAAATAAGAATAGAAAAATAGATTTTCAGGAAGAAATTATGATGAAAGTTATAAATAATATTTCGATTTTCAAATTTTCTGTATGAGGAAGCATAATAAATTTGATAACAAATGCGGAGGTAAACGAGCTATATTTAGGAATAAGGTAGACACGCAAAGCTAGCAATTTGTACATATAGAGAGGTTCTATTTATTATGAGGTAAGATAAGTCCCTATATATAATTACACATTCTTTGAGTTTTCTTTTATAAAATCGAATTATGGAAGAGATAATTTCATACCTGAAATATTGGGAACACATGTTGGTCTTGCTAAAACGTTCCTTTTTCGCTTTGAATCCAACCCTGTAATTTTCTAATACTTTCAAAAGTGGAAAGTGAATTTTATGTCGGGACGTGCGTAAATTTTTAACAGAAATAGTAGAAACTTACTGGATCTTAAGACCTGATAAATTTGTTAAAAAGTTTCGTTTTGTAGATTCGGTCGTTAACGACTAAAAAGTTTAATACGAATTTTGGATGAAAACTACAGGTATAAATTCTAAGCAATCTCAAGTTCTCAAACTAATATTTTCAAGTGTTCAAGCTGATTTGAATAATGAGTTTTGCGAGTTGATCTGAGCTTCTCATAACTTGAAAATCAACTTAACTTGGCTTAACTTGACCGCGTTCAAGCTGAAAAAAAACTTGCACGCCATTACTGAAATAAAAATCTTGAAAACTGAACATTAAAAATTATCATTATCATCGCTCTAGCTGCGTTTCGTGCGCAATGATGAGATCATATTTGAAATGTTTGTGAAATCTTCTGAAATCGCGAAGGATTTCTTTAAATCTTTGTGAAATCTTAGAAATCTTTTTGAAATCCTTGACATTTTTGTGAATTTTTCGATTTATGTAAGATTTAAGTTTAAGTTAAAGTTTGTTTAAAATCTTAGTAAAACAATTGAAATCTTGATAAGATATTTCGAAATCGCAAAAGATTTCTTGAAATGTTTGTAAAATATTTGAAAACTTTGAAACCTTTTTGAAATCTTTGATATTTTCGTGAATTCTTTAATTCATGTCAGATTTTAGTTTAATTTCACGTTTATCAAAAATGTTCACACATAAATCTGTCTTGAGTCGTAGTTTAGGACTCACGTATCTTTTTTTTATGAATATACTTGGCCAAATTTGTTCTCAAAAATGTATACCATATTTATGAAGACTTGCTATATTTCAAAATTTAATTTTAATCTTACTAGTTTTATTCCTTGCATTTTTATAAATTTTTTGGACTTGCTAGGTTCAAGTTCAAAATTATTTGGGACTTGCTAGGTTCTCAATTAAATTAGAGTTACTTTAATTTGAAAAGGTTTGTGATAATTTATTTTCACTGTTAGTGACATCCTCATACTGAATATTTTCACGTTTTATACCACCTTGATAAAACATTTGAAAATATTTCAAATCTATCAACTTTTCTCGCAATACTTTGAATTTACAGCATGAATATATTTCTTGTTAATATTATGATTAAGTTACGTCGATTCGATATTGGGAACGAAATAGGGACTAGGAGGAAAGTAAGTAAATGTTTTTAAATACTATATCTGAACTAATTAATATAATATTCAATTTTTTTTTCAAGATTGTGCTGAGGTAGGAAATTGCTTACGATAATACGATATCTTCCTTATATTAACAAAAATTAAACGAAAAATATTTTTGAAAGGACAGTATTGATAAAGTATTGCAAAATAAAACAAACACAGGTTATGAAAATTCGTAAGCAACATGAAAATCTGTACAATTAAAAATATTTACTCAAAATTTTACTTCATTATTGAGGTATTCCATGTCATATCAACAAGCTTTTTCAGATGCTCATCGCCGATTGAGTTCAATTTTTTTTTTCACTAAATAAAATACATTATGTCAAGTGAATAAAACTACGAGTATTTTTTGTAGTAGGTAGCTATCAATTTTCACATTTTTTAATGTTGTCATTTATTTATTTTTTAGAACTCAAAAATTGAACATACGGGTATAGAACTTTACGCTTATTTAAAAACTGTGTATAAACTTTTATGGATAGAAGATCTCTCTTTTGAGGGCTTTTGAGCTTATTCTGATAAATTCTTAATGCTTGAATTTATTCTTCATTAATTTTTTTATCTTTAATACTACACAAAATTTAGATCTAACACTTCGGGTAACACTCCTCCTTCAAAATAAACAGGAGTATTACCCTGCATTGAGTTTTGAGATTTTTAAAATTCTAAGAAGTCAGTTCTCGAATTCAGGATTTGTTCTAAAAAATGTACAATACAATTTAAATTTAAAAGATATTTTTACTATGAAGATTTGTACCTTTCTAATACACTCACAAAATATTCGCTCATTCGCAAAGCATTCTTGACGATAGAACTTATTACAATTTGAGGGCATTTACAAGAGTGTCACGTGACCAGTCCCATTATCCAAATCCCATCCATCCCATTATTTAATTCATCCATCCCATTATTCAAATGAAACAAAAACTCAAATGGTCCAGAAAAACATGCTCTTATATATTTTGAATCGTTTCTCGAAATTTCATCACAATATTTGCATTTCTTGAATCATAAAACCGCCGAATATAATATTGTGTATAATTGGTCACGTGACACTCCAATAAAGGCCCTTAAATTTCGAAATGTCGAATCGTCCCGAATTATTCGCGAATAAGCGAATATTTTGAAACAGTATTGAAAAGTTACGAAAATTTAAAGCAGAAACACTTTTCAAATTTAAATTCTATTGTACATTTTTCAGAACAAATCTTAAACTCGAGAACTGATTCCTTAGAATTTTCAAAATATTAAAACTCAATACAGAGTTAAACTCCTCCTCATTTTAAGGAGTGTTACCCAAAATGGGCAGTGGTGAATCAAAATAAGTAGAGTTAAATCTAAATCTTATGCAGTATAAAAAATAAAATAACTAATAGGAAAATTCAAGCATCAATAATTTCTCAGAGCAAAAACATTATAACCGGTTCTTTTATCCCTAGTCTCCATTTTTTAAATTTTATGAAAAACTTGAAGAAAATTATTTCCAAGAAATAAAATTATAATTATTTTGTTTCATATACTTTATGGAAGAATAGCCTTTGATCTGTGAATCTTATAGCTTTTGTAATTTGGGAGAATACATATATTTTACTTGTTGAAAGGACAACCAAAAAAAGTTTGATCAAATTGGGTGATAGACATGTAGAGAGGCTGCTCGATTGGATATGAATGCTTGAATACCTCTATTAAGAGCTACGTTTTTTCAGGTAATATTTTAATAGAAGATTCTTGTATATAAAACCAGGCTAACGTCGGATTCTGATGACTTACATGAAATTGGCACTGGTTCTATATTGCCGAAAGAGTCACTACCACTTTAAATTGTTTGGAAAGACGCCATATTCATGTAACTCGATTGTGATGGACTGAAAGACGCAAATGGAAAAAATTTGCAGTATATAGATGAAGATATTGCTGAACAAAGCGTGGATTCTGCATTTTCGAAGGAATCTTCGATGTCTGAAATTGACTGGAATTAGCCGCGAATCATGAATTCAGATGGTATCAAACCAAATTTTAAGGCATATATAATTGATCATCTTGCGCTTACAAATACGAAAATAATTCACGTGGATCAAAAGGACAGTAATGCACTGTCAAATGATGATGAAAATGGATACAATGCATCATCTAATCAGAAAGTATCATTGAATCAAGAAAATATTGACCCGAAAATAAATGGCGATACATCAGCTGCAGAGAAGGCGAAGCGACAATCTCGGTCCAGAAGAAAAGGAGACCAATCTTCTGATAAATATAAACTGCTTTCACCATGTAAGGAAAACTGTAGAAGCAACTGCAGGAAGAATATGACTTCAGAAAACAGGAAAACACTACTTGATGAATTTTGGATGAATAGCTTTGGAGAACGTCGTATATATTTTCAAACGCATGTCAAAGAACATGGCGTAAAGAGAAAATAGGTTCAGGCTTATAAAGATGAAAAATCATTTGAAAGAAAAAAATGTTTATAGTACTCATTACCGAATGATTACAGATTCCCTGTAAAAGTGTGTGAAACCATGTTTTTACATACATTGGGCTTGAAGATGGATGGCATGGTCACGGAATATTGAAGAAGCAAGGAGGGAAATAGTGGAATACATGATACGTTTGATAAAAGAGGCCGTCAGAGAAAATTAACAAGTATTGATAATGGACACATCAAAAAGCGTAACAGATCTTACTATCCACAAGTATTACATTATCAAGTTGAGAATGCGCCTTTAAGAAGATATTTGACCCCTGGCTTGAATATTGCAGCCATGCGTAAAAATTATAATCAAAAATTCCCACAAGAGCAAGTTCATTACGAAACGTACAGACGTGTTTTTGAAAAGGAAAACATTGGATTTTCGAAACCGACAGAAGACGAGTTTCCTGTATGTATAAGACATAAGGAACACGAGTGTCCGAGGCGCGAAAATGACGTTGCTGAATGCGATAACTGTAAACAGTTTGAAATCCATCATAAATATTACATAGAAGCAAGAGAAGCATATACCAGGGACAATCTACGGACTGTGACAAAAACACATAAACTTATGCCGTCTATATGGAAAAGGTTATAATTCTCCCTAAAATGATAGTCAAAAATAGCTTTTTTGTTAGCCGCTTAGTCGTTTTTAACGAGAATTTTGCATCGATAAAAAGCAAAGGTCCAAATATCTGCGTTGTGTGGCAAAAAAGCCATCAAGGCCGAACGGCAAAAGACATCACTGCTTCTTTCATGAAAATTATCAGTACCTCAGAAGATACATCATTTCAATAGTTCATCTTCTGGACCGATAACTGCAGTGAACAAAACAAAAACTGGCTTTTATGCAGCACAATGATTCAGATTGTCAGTGCAGATTGGGGCCCGAAATCCGTTATAATTAAATATCTCGATTCTGGGCACTCATATATGAAAGCCGATAGCGTGCATGGACAAATCGGGAAAGGGTGGAAAGGCACACCAAAGATATTGACAGTTGATGATTTTTTTCCTTCCCGCGCAAAGTTAGTAGCTCAATAAAAGTTGTTGAAATGAAAATCAAAGATTTCAGGCAGTTTAAAAATGAGTGTGAAAAGCGACAAAGTTATAAGAAAAATGAGAACAACAAGAACTAAGAGAACACCACGAGCTACATACCACTATTGACTGAAATAAAACTGGCAGAATTTCGCAAAGGTTCTCGAAATTTCTTTCATAAGACGTCGTTTTGAGGTGATTCTCAAGAAGTTGATATTTCGAAGACAAAATTCGATGAGGAACAACCCCTACCTCCACACTGCTCAATACCACGTGGTATTAATTCCAGCAAGAAGGATCGAATCCTTCGCGAAACACTGCCACAGATGGAAGCTTGCAAAAGACCTTAAACACCTTTAGCGCATAATTTAATTTTGAGTTATTTTGTATTCTCATTTTGAGTTACTAGTGTTTATTTGTTTTATTTTATTATTTGAGTTATTAATTATTTTTTAAGCATAAACTGCTAGATCTGTGAGAATGTTTTCACATATATGGTATCAACCGTGTCTATAATATCTTGTGATGGTATGTGAACCAAATTAGAGAGCCCTGAGTTTATTAATTAAGTCTGAGCTAACAAACTGTATTGATGCGCGCTATAAGTTGTTGTTACGTGTTGTACGTCCATTTTTTATAATGTAATTTATATAGTTTAGAAGAAGAATACTATACTTAATAAATTTATTTACCGCTGCTCTTAATTTATATTTCATTGATTTTTATAGAATACAATACTTTTCATGTTCTGAAAAAATATTTATTCACGAAAATCAATATCTACTACAGCGAAGAAGTAATAAACAATAAAAACGAGAGTATACGTATTCGGATAATTTATTTCAAGACGCTTAATTTGACAATAGAATGGTTATAGTACCAACCATATAATTTTTCCCTAGTCTTGATGGTTTCGCTTGACCTGCAATTCATAAAACATAGTAAGCGCATACACTTGCTAGGTTTTTCTATTTGTCGTGACACTTACAAAGTATTTGTTTGTACAAACTAGTGCCACTTTACCTCTACTGCAAAATGAAAACATCGCAAGTTACAAAAAATATGATTTTTTAATCTTACGAAAATATTTCCTAATAAGAATGTATTTGAAATATCTGCAAATTATCATAATAATCGATGAAAAGTATTATGTTTTCAACTATAAATGATTTTTAATTAAAATCAAAAACAGGTGAATTCAAGCTAAGAAGACGGATTTTTGAACAGAACAGTTGAATTTTCAACTAAAAAAAGATTACTTTTCAATAAAATTGCTGAATTTTCAAGCAAAAATAGTTTGATTTTCTTATTGGTTTCTGATTATACTTTTCGCATTTACGTTGAAAATGAAAAAAGAGGGAGAGAGTGGTATAGGAGAACGACTGCGAAGTTCGCGATAAGCAAATAGGAATTTTGATAATTAATTGACTAAAGAATGATAGTTAAAATAAACACTGAATTCCATTTTTAATATTTTAACATTATTGTGTTAGAAAACTGGAAATTTCCTCTTCTAAAACTAATTTCCTAATGGCTCTACGTTTATCCCATTTAAAAAATTTATATGTATGTTCGTTCCATAAATTTGTAAAATCTTAATAAGATTCTGGGTGAGAGGAGGAGGATGGGTAGAGCGAATCTTACAGTATCTTATATGGTGGAACGGTGGGGGGGTGCAAATTTCAGAAAAACATCCTACATAATTTCTGGATGACCCCTCATGAGCATTTTGAATTGAGATTTGAAAAATCGTATCTCCTATTAAATTTCGAATCAAAAATATCTTCTTGTTTACATTCTAAGTTTTATTTCAAATCGTAATCGTTCAAATAGCTAAATTTATTTAAAATACGCAAATAATAATTTCATTATTCAAATTTAGCGGGAAAATGGATCGCTATCTACTCAAATAAGAAAGGGCGCTAAATTCCAATTATCAAAGAAGTCAAAGTAAAAGAAAATATATTTTTCGCATCGACCAGTATATAATTTGAAACCAGTATATGTTTAGTACACTTTAGAGTGTGTTTGTGAAAATTATTTGTATTAATTATGATATATATATATATATTTGCTTAAACAATAAATGCTTTAAATTCTCTTAAATGATCTATAAATGCTTTGTTCGAGCTTAAATGCTGAGCATATGCTCGAGATCATTTCTCAACATGAATTTTTGAGCATTTAAGAATTCTGGTCGTACAGCATCAGTGAAAAAATATTTAAAAGGAATAAAGAGGTAGAGGAAAGGAGGGTGGAGGGATAGAAAGAGAGAGAGTGGGAGAAGGGGAGTGTGATACTATTATATAGGACTTTAAGTAATATCTTTCATAAAATCACCTTCCGCCACATTTTTTTTATCAATTATACTGAAAATTATATTAGCGAAACATGAAAATGAGAAAAGATAAAATAATTTTTAAATACAACTTCCTGTGTATAATGTCAAAAAATTTTCAATCCAAAGTTCGGCGAACACTTTACCACAACACTAATTAAACAGAAATTTCAATTATTTTTTTTATAAAAAGTTTGTAAATTTCGCTTTACTTTATTTTTCTTTTCGAAGATAGAAGCATAAATTAACTTTTTAATAGCATTTTTTTTAATTATAATAAAAAATTCTTCACACGGGAAGAAAGTCAAATGAATTTCCCTCAAGGAGAGCATTTGTACAATTGACTCGTCTATGTAGCCACTTAGACAAAAAAAAATCATTTTTTTTTGAGAGAGAATATCTAGTCTTACACCCTCGTAAAAATAATCTGTTCGAAGAATGCCAGTAGATTTTAGGAAACTATACAGAATGTCTTAGCCCCGAATATCAGGATTCAGAATTTATTCCCAAGAGACAATAATAAGATAGTAAAATATTTTAAACATTGAAATATGAGATTTAATTTTAATTCAAAACAAATACTACATCTCAAATTATGTACATCCTTCTGGCAACATAATTATATTTATAATAGGTACCAGCATGACATTTTAATTATATTAACGGTATACTTAGAGAAATTCAAAAATATAGTAGACTGAAAATATATTAAATATATTTGAAATAAAAAATATTTGTGAAAAATCATAAGATTAGAGACAATGTAAACAAAGGACTCAATGGTACATAATATGCACACATTGTTACTATGGCATCTTCCTCGTAGACCACGAGAGTATAATTCTTTTTACTTTAATGTTTGTAAAACCTATGGCAACCTTATTTTCTGATAAGTGCCAAGTTAACATTTTAATAATTCATAACATTGAAAATTGTATGTAAAACCTTATGACAACCTTATTTTTTGATAAGTACCAGGTTAACATTTAAATTAGTTATACGATCGAAAAACCTGAGAAATTTATTACAAGATTATGTACACAGAACATGGGAAATGAAGAAAACAGATCATAGTGCCAAGATCCAATTTTGTGAGTTGATTTAGAACCAATCTATTTAGATTATTCCATTTTTCAGAAACAAAAAGGTAATAATCCAAACCAATAACACAATTCTAAAAAATTACTAACGTTCTCAAATTTTCGAATATATTTAAGTAAAATATATATCTTTTGGTAAATTGAGATAATTATTAAATACGATTCCGGCTACAATTTCTAACCGATAAAATTTTTATTTTCAAATTGAAGCTATTTAAATTCTCAAGAGATCCCTCGAGGTCGATTGAAAAAAAATTATTGTTTACTTTATTCATACACAAATTTGGCAAAAATCGTAAAATTTAAGATATTGTTACTATAATAATACGCAATTAATTCAGAATTAATGATATTAGTGTTCAATAAATGAATGAACATTCGTGAAACATTACCCATTAGTTTATTGAAAATTAATGAACTGTTATTAACAATTGTATTGTTATAAACATTGGTAGGTGATTTTTGAGTAATTTTGGATATTTATTGAGCGATATTCGTTTTCAATCCAATCCAAAGTAACATAAAAACATATGATGACAAAACTTAATATATTTCTTATTGTTATAAGCAAATTTTATAAACAAATGCGCAGTTTCAGCAATTTTTGAGTGTTTGAGATACTTTTTTTTAAAAAAGTGCTTTGTTCGACTTGGGAGTGATGTCGCAATAAACTATGTTGCAATTTCATGACCATTTTGTGATTGTTATAAACAAATTTTATAAACGAATGCCCAGTTTGAGTAATTTCTAAGAGTTTCAGTTACTTTTTTTTAACGTACTTTGTTAGTCTTTCTTGTGATACGTTTTTGAACTATATTGGCATTTCATTACAAATGTCATTGTTAAAAACAAATTTTATAAACAAATGCGCAGTTTGAGCAATTTTTGAGTGTGTGAGGTACTTTTTTAAATTTTGCTTTGTTTGACGTGGCAGTGATATTTCAATAAACTATATTGTCATTTTATAACAATTTTGCGATTGTTATAAGCAATTTTATAAACAAATACACAGTTTGAGCAATTTTTAAGAGTTTCGGTGACTTTTTTTTCAACTTACTTTGTTATTCTTATTAGTGATAGTTTTCTCAATTATATTGTCATTTCATGACAAATGTAACTGTTATTAACAAATTTCATTAATAAATGTGCAGTTTGAGCAATTTTTGAGCGTTTGTGGTACTTTTTTCTAAGCGTGCTCTGTTGGGCTTACCAATATTACATTAATACAGTTTGGTGTTATTATAGGATAAATATCAAAAGAACTTAGTTTTCTTTAACTAATAGTTCCTGAGTTTCTGGGTCTAGTTTCGATTCTGATTTTGTTGCTAGGTTTCTTTCGCTAGCTATGAGTGGATCAGATGAGATAAACAATTTGTGAGTCCAGTTTTTGTTAGTGACAACTCGATTGAATTTTTCTGGTATGAAGTTCTCCGATGCGACGAACGTCTTCATTTCGTGCTTTTTGCGCTTCTTCAATTAGCTGACCAATAGGAAGAACAGCTGATCGAATGTTGTCCCCACCATGCAACAGGATCTTATGCACTGACGAAGGCATGTAAAACCATTTGTAATGTTTTTACATACAGTTTGGCAATCTTCAAACAATACAAGTAAAACTTACCTGGATGGACATCCTTTCCACAATTTAAAACCTAATGTATGATACTAAAATTCTTTATAAGCTGCAGATTGATGCTTGTGATTTTTTCTGTCAGCTCTGGATCTTGAAAGAATCTGCGCGAAGAGTTTCCATCATTGGATGTGCCACTGTCTTGCTTCGGACGACGAACAAGTAACCCCATTTTTTCTCTGAACTTTTCTTGAATAGCCTTCTTACATTCAGTCATCAGCCTTTTTCCTTTGTCCTGTAGAGTCGTCCAGCTTTTCGTGAAATCTTCACGATACGCTGTATGCAGAAGACGCTCCATAAACCGTATACGTGCGTGGAGTGGAGAAATTCCAAATTCGTAATTTTCTGGCTGCACAGGTCTTTTCCGAATATTTTTTGAATCGTTCATTTCTGAAGGATTTGCTTTACATATAAAGCAGGATGCAGCTGATGGTGTTTCAGGAACTGCCTGGTACACTTTTCCGTCAACCATTGTGAAAACCATTTCATGATGTACAAAAAATTTGAAATTATTGATTCTAAAGGTTGTTGGTAACAGTGCTGCAATATCTCATTTTATTGAATTGACTTCTCATCTAGTTTTATCGGCTGTTTCCTTTGTGTATTCGAACATTAACGGACGACAATACCTGACAGAATCTGGCCGAGGATTGTTTCAAAGTACCAAAGACTCGAGAGAAAATGTTTCAGATGATTCGAGCGGAGATTGGACATCTGAGCATAAGGGTACGATAGATACCATAAATATGCTTTCATCGGATATGCCGTCTTCTTTGAATTTTTGTTTATATTGACTTCGACTAGAGGCTCCATCACAACCCCATTTGGTTATCATCCTTAAATGAACTACATTTCTAGAAGTGATCATAAAATTATTCAAAAACATAATTTCAGGAATTTGAAGCAAACGTGATGCTGTATGATTCAGCAAAGCTTGTAAATCAATTTCAACCCGTTTTTCCGTAACATGTATGGCTGATTCTTGAGGACAGCATTTTTGTCTTGCTGTAGGAGTTCTTTGTACGGTTTCAATATGTCCGCATTCTTTGTCTTCATTTGCAGACGAATACACTCAAATTGATGCTCGGAAAGTTAAGCATCTTCTATTAGAGCTAAACATTCATTAGCTGTAAATGAAATGAGTTCTCCACCTGCCAGTAGATACTTATTTAGCCTGTCAGAATCAGCGCACAGTAGTTCACGGATTTTTTTTTCTAATGAAATCTTCCCTAAATATTTCAAGTTTGTGAGAAATGCGACTTGAATTTCCGTTCCTGACTAGGTTTCCCGAATGGACGCAATCTTCCTCCTTTTAGTCGAAATCAAACAATCTTGAAAATCACTCTCCGAATGTCTTCCACATTTTTGGTGCTCAAACTTTACCACAAAGGGGGAAAGCAACCAATTTTGATGTTTGCTTTCATATGCTTCTTCTTTATAAAAAGAAGTACTTCTTTTTCTTTCTTAAAAGCGGAAATAAAGTGTCGAAGAAGCTTTTCTTTAACTAACTCAACCTCATATTCCTTTAATTTGAATTTCTCTTTGATAAAATTTGTTAAGGGTCCAACACTGATCCCCTCGCCTGACTCTATACTATAAATCAATATATCCGACAGAATTTTGTTTTTGACTTCACCGTCACCCATTTAAGGAGTTAACTAAAACAATACTAACGAAAAAGTACAATACAGAACTAAAACAAAACCTAAAAACTAATTGAAACGGAAAACACAAAAATGGAATAATTCAATAAACCACAGACAAAAATAAGAAGAACATTTCTTAAAACACCACGGTTAAAAGCCTGTTAACACGAGCTGCTGAAATCGGTTACTTAAAGAAAGAACAAAAGTAGGTGATAACCAAGGAATATCAGTTTCAGTCTGAAGTTGGATATATATTTCAATAAAAAACAAATGAATGTTATACCCAGGAACAGCCAATGGCAGTTTGAAGATAGCCGTCTACTTCGGGCAAAAACGAATGAGTGTAAGTAACTGCGCAATTCTTTATAAAATGTGTTTATAACAATCATATTTGTCATGAAATAGCAATATAGTTTACAAAAGTATCACTAGAAAGACCAACAAAGTACGTTAAAAAAAAAGTAACTGAAACTCTCAAAAATTGCTCGAACTGTGCATTTTTTTATCAAATTTGTATATAACAATCACAAAATTGTCATGAAGTTGCAACATAGTTCATTGCAACATCACTTCCAAGTCAAACAAAGCTTTTTCTAAAAAAAAAGTACGTCAAGAACTCCAAAATTGCTCAAACTACGCATTTGTTTATAAAATTTGTTTATAGCAATAGGAAAGATACTCCGTTTTATCTTCATTTGTTTTTATGTTCCTTTAAATTGGATTAAAAACGAAAATCGCTTAATAAATATCCAAAACCACTCAAAAATCACCTCTCATTGTTTATAACAATACAGCTATGAAGCGGGGAGTCTCAAAACTCGCGTGCATACTCCGCATTTATTTTTAAATACACGCGGAAAATACTCTTTTTATTAATTTGCCTTCATTATTAAAAAAGGTCCATACCTTACGATAACAAAAATCTACATTTGTACAAAATTAAGTTAAATAATATTCTGTATTCCTGCTGAAAATAGTTCACACAGCCCTGATTGTTGACACTAGAAGATCAGTTACACCAGCCCCCTCCCCCCCAATAATAATTTTAGATTAGATTTAAGATCTTGAAGAACTCCAAATGCGCCGATATGCGCCATCAAGCAAAAATTTTGCGCCACATTGATAACCGAGTTATCAGCG
>JAUMHM010042795.1:0-15453 GCA_032362435.1 Melikaiella ostensackeni
CCTACAATAGGAAGCTTAGGCCATTTATGACTAGGTCTCACTACGAAAGAAAAACACCTGTCGCTTAGCAGGTTGATTGAGTTTGTACCTGTCGTACCCTTCGTACGAATTGAAATCTTTAACTAAATACCACTTCTACGGAAGACGAGAGAAATGTGGAATTTCGAAATTGTGTCGAAAACCAGGACTTGACTTTTTATAATTACAGTGTTTGATATTATCCAAATTTATTGACCGAGTGTATCTCGAATCTAATTTTATTCTATCATGTAGCCTTTCAAAGTTACGTGAATAACGCGTTAATTTTGTCAAATATAAAAATTACTCAAATATAGTTGAAAATGAGTATTTAGTAGATCAAATATTCTTAAGAATAGCTGCGCGCGTCTAGATTATTTGAATAAGAATGAAAAGAAGTATCTAGTGATCATAGTAGATCTTGTTTATTGATAGATTTTATTGCTATAACTTTTACATCAAGTATTCATAAAGGTTTCCTTATTATTATTATATCGAGTTTTTATAATCAGAATGAATCTCATGTACTAATAGAAAGTGAGATAGCTAGGGCTATAGGGCATTGTTGATGTAAAAAATGTAGGGTAGAACATTTTTGAATAAATATATCCATGGAAGATGAACAAGCTTGATCTTTTCTCTTGTGTTGTTCCCTTTACACTCATTCAATTTGAGATAATATTTTGGGATTAATATTGTCCACAGAGAACCTATGTATATCAACATCGTAAGGTTACAATATATACATATATATTTAATGAAAAAAGAGCGATTTTTTCAAGGAAAATAAAAATGTTGTGTTTACACATCTACGATTTTCTTGAAAATTGAAATTCTGACTTAATTCTTCGTTCAAGTACTTCAAAATTATGTTCCTTCTGTTAATTAAAAATACTGGTAGAGGTGAACGACTTCAATAAAGTATTTTAACACTGATTCACAAGAAATTACTTTTATTAGTCGTTCAAAAACAGGTCACGGAGGTCACAAAATCAAAAGTTGCACACAAAGGATCACAGGAAGACGGACGACTGAGTGTGCTGGAGAAGAACTGGAACGAGTGCACAAATCTGGAGTCGAAAATCAACGCTACTGCTGCTGCTGAAAAGGTAGATAAGTCTCTTATTCCATATTTCATGGAGAACGTTTTTAGAAGAGGAGAATATAAGTATTTTGCAGCCTATGATCATTTTGTACAGACTATAACACATTTGGCTCCTGTTTCCATGAATGTTGATCCGCGATCTAATACGCCACACTTGCTTTCACGTGAAAGTTTTGAGCCGACAATAAGTCTTCCAGCGAAAGAGTTACCCCAGTTTTTAGGAGATTATTTAGAATGGCAGCAATTTCACGATATTTTTTCCTCAATAGTTGACAGTCGCGAAAATCTGACAAAGTCTCAAAAAATCAATTATTTAAAATCTCGTTTAACTGATGAAGCAGCTCAGCATATTAAACACTTTGCAACTACTGATGCAAATTATGACAGCTCGTGGGGAATTCTAAAACAACGCTATGAGAATAAACGTGCTATAGTGTCGTCTCTTATGCATTCCTTTATTTCAATTCCCACTTCTTCTTTAGTAACTATGAAATTGAGCAAGCAAACCATAACAGAGTGGGAAAAATCGTTAGGTGATAAACGGGAATACCCTACTCTACCCTACTCTACCCCGACAAAATGTCCATTATGCAGTCAAAATTATGTTTTAGCACAGTGTCATCAGTTTAAGTCTCAACCTGTAACCAGAAGACAGGAAATTGCTCGTGAATATGGATGTTGTTATAATTGTCTGAAACCCGGTCACATACAGCGAAATTGTAATAACAAAACTTGCCCTCACTGTAAGCGACATCATCATACTCTATTGCATAACGAGCAATTTTCTTCCTCTGCCCTCGCTCTCGCATCAAATGCTCCACAATCGTTTAAAGTATCCGATAGATTTGAGGCTCCTGATAGTGAGCAACGGCCTAGAAGCTCGTGAGATCCAACAAATTCAATTAGTCTAAATAATTGTTTGAAAACTCAAGCCAATCATGTTAGTTATCAGCCGACATTATTAGCGACCGCAAAGGTATTGGTGCGAGCGAGGAGCGGGCGTGCATTACAGTTGAGGGCTTTTTTAGATCAGGGCTCGCAATTTACTTTTTGTAAGCGAATCTGTAGCGCAATCACTTCGCGCTAAACGACTTCTTGTTAGGGCGGAAGTTTCAGGTATGGGAGACATCTCACTCGGGGTGGCACGATCTCGGGTCGAATTATTGATTTCGCCGTTGGAAAAAAGGGATAGTAGAAGCATCTTAAAGACCTGGAACTTGCTGACCCTCAGTTCCTTAAAAACGAGCGGATTGATCTTGTCATTGGTGCTGATTACTGTGGCGCTTTTCTCTTAGATGGTGTGCGCAAGAGTTCTATCAACGCGCCAATTGCACAGCGCACTGTGTTCGGATGGATTATTTCGGGCCCTTATAAACAGCAAACCTATAACGCAAACCTTTACTGTAACCACAGCGCAACACTGCTGCACATGAGAAACTCTCCAGTCAGATCTGCGACGATTCTGGGAACTGGAAGAGATTTATGAGAAACCTATTCTCACTGAAAGTGAACAAGGCTGCGACGATCTCTTTCGAAGTACTCACTGGCGAAGCGTAGAAGGACGATACGTAGTATGCCTCCCTCTCCAGGAAACAAGACAAAATTCCCTAGGCGAATCCTTGAAATTTGCCACTAAAATGTTTGATAGGATAGAAAAAACGCCTCAGTCATAAACCGACGCTTGAGGAAGATTATAGAGCGTTTCTTAAGGAATACGAAGCATTAGCTCATATACGGGAAGTCTCAAGTGTTGTCTAAACCGACCCTAGTTTTTTACCTCCCGTTTATCTACCTCAACACCCAGTAATTCGTGAATCTATCACTACCACGCGGGTTCGCGTAGTTTTCAATGCTTCCCACCCAACCTCTTCGGGAGTCTCGCTTAATGGCACTCTATTAATAGGGCCTAAATTACAGACAGATATCTCGTCTCATATGTTACGCTGGTCCCTTCTTCGAAATGTGTATACGGCCGATATCAACAAGATGTTTCGTCAAATTCTTCTCGATCCGAAGGACGTTGATTTTCAACGGATAGTCTGTAGACTTGAACCTTTACAAGGTCTGAAGCATTTCCAACTGTTAACTGTGACTTATGGCACTGCTTCTGCCCCCTATCTCACCAATCGCGTTTTAAAACAGTTAGCTGAGGACAAGGGGCCTAAATATCCCATCGAAAAAGCAATTTTAGAAAGAAATTTTTATGTTGATGATGTTTTATTCGGTGGTGATACTAAAGAAGCAGCGCTTCAAGCAAGGTCTGAACTGATTCAGCTTTTAAGAAGTGGAGGCTTCACGCTTAGTAAGTGTTCGACTAATGATCCCTCCCTTTTGCTGGACTGTGAACAGCCTTTGACCCATCGAAGGGTGAATCTATCTCAATCCGATAAGGCGAGTCGAGCCGTTCTCGGTCTTCACTGGAATCCTGTGTCGGACAACTTCCGTTTTTATACTCAGCTGGAGGAGACACTTCCTATCACTAAACGGGTGGTATTGTCTCTCACTTCTTGTCTATTTGATCCACTGGGATGGGTTATCCCTGTGATTTTGGTTGCTAAACTCCTAATTCGAGAGCTCTGGCTGAGAAAGCTTGATGGGGATGAACCGCTGCCAGCTGAATTCAAGGACAAATGGGTAAGTTACTATTCGGACTTGCCTCATATTCAAGATCTGCGCATCCAGCGTTGGACTGGTTACGAATCCCGTAAAAACATATGTGAGTTACACGGGTTCGCTGATTCGTCAACTAAAGCATACGCTGCAGTGGTATAACTGAGAATCTTGCCTTCTGAATTATCAAGAAAATCTCAGATCACTCTGCCTATGGCAAAGTCCAAGGTTGCCCCACTCTCAACAGTTAGCGTTCCGCGCCTGGAACTGTGTGCTGCTCTACTCCTCTCGAGACTCATTAGTAAGGTTGTGAGAGATTTCTCATTACAACATCTTCCCATTCACGCTTGGACCGACTCTACAGTTGTTCTTGCGTGGCTAAGTCGCCCTCCATCAACTTGGCGCACTTTCATCGCGAATCGAGTGGCTGAAGTACAATCTCGTCTTCCGACCGCCAACTGGCGACACTTGTCTACCTTGGAGAACCCAGCTAACTGTGCCTCTCGGGGACTTTTGTCTACGGAATTAATCAATCACCATCTTTGGTGACATGGTCAATTGTGGCACAATAAAACGACAGTTAAATGGCCGTCTTCAAAACTTGAAACCCCCCACGATGTAAACTTAGAAGAGCGTACCCAAACTCACGCCGTAATGTCGCACCCTGTCGAGACATTAACATCTCGATTATCGGAAACAGTCTCTTCGTGGCCTAAACTGCTACGTGTAACTGCTAATTGTTATTGATTTATTAATCGGGCTCAAAAGCGCTCTTTCTCCGCAGTTGATAAAGTCATCGGTTCTAACGAAATCCAGAGAGCGAAAATTTTTTGGTTTAGGTATCTGCAGCGCGAGTATTTTCGCGTTGAGATTGAAATATTATCAAGAAAGGGATGTCCAAACAAATCAAGTCCTTTAAAATCTTCAAGTTCTTCTCTTGACAAAGACAGTATTTTGCGAATAGGAGGACGTTTAGAGAATGCCCCGATTTCTTTTGAAGCGAAGCATCCCATTATTCCACCGAATAATCGCATTACGAATCTCATAATGCTTCAAGCTCATCAACGAACTTTGCATGGTGAATCACAGTTGACATTACACGTACTGCGTCAGAATTTTCAGATTCTTGGTGCTAGAAACATTGTGCGAAAGGTGATCCACCAATGTGTGCCTTGTGTTCGAGAGCGAGCTGCGTTTTCCTCGCAAAAAATGGGAAACCTTTCTGTCTCCCGTGTGACTCCCTCTAAACCCGTTCTTCATGCGGGATTGGATTACGCTGGTCCAATTCTCGTGAAGTTAAATAAAGGCAGAGGACACAAGTCTCAGAAGGCTTATGTCGCCTTATTTATTTGCCTTGCTACGCGAGCCATCCACTTGGAGTTAGCTAGTGACTACTCCACTGACAGCTTCTTAGCTGCATTCAAGCGTTTTGTATCTCGTCGTGGCTTGTCTAGTGATTTATGTAGCGACAACGGAACAAATTTTCAAGGAGCAGACCGCGAACTAAGAAATGCGTTTAAAAGGGTCTCTCGCGATGAAAATTTGCGAAGTTTTTTTACTCAGGAAGGAGTCGGTTGGCATTTCAATCCACCTTCTGTGCCTCATTTTGCTGGAATCTGGGAAGCAGGTGTCAGGAGCGTGAAAAAACACCTACGACGTATGATAGGCTCTCACACTCTTCTTTGAAGAGCTCACTACCTTGCTATGCCAAATAGAGGCTTGCCTCAATTCAAGGCCTATAGCAGCTCTATTCAGCCATGCAGATAATTTTTCTTATTTAACTCCGGGTCACTTCCTCGTAGGATCTCCTCTCTTAGCTATACCTGAACCATCAGTTCTCCATTTAAAGGCAAATCGACTCTTCAGATGGAAATTAGTACAACGTATAAATGAACACTTTTGGCGTCCACGTGGCAGCTAGGGCGAATCGTTTCGTGTCATCCCGGCAGAGATCAGCGAGTTAGAGTCGTCGACGTTAAAACGGCGCGCGGCGTTTACCGACGACCTATTGTCACCATACACGCCTTAACTCTTTATTACAAATGGTTTCGTCGAGACTTATTATTATAAGTTATAACTTCGTTCCTAGAGGGCGGAACGAGGTGAGCGGTATGTTGAGGATAAGGTTAAAATTTTTTTTTTTTTTTTAATAACATAAAGGTAGAAGCTTCACGATACACCCCTGAGGTCCTATGAAATCCCTTCTCAATGTGGGTCCTACGCCTCCCTCCAAACTTCTGGAAAGTTTTCCTGAGTGAAGGGATGCTAATCTTGCGAGAAGAGAGTTCAGTAGACAGTTTAGTTGACGCTTACCTCCTGACCGTAACAACGTGTAACCTTGTAAGATCGAAAAACACGCTTAGCCTTGTCAGTAGTGATGGTATTAATCCTTTTGTCTACCCTCGTTATTGATAAACTTCAAGGTCTATTGTTCAGAATAAATGTGTGAATATCAGTTAATTGGTGTTTATCTCATTTGAATTACCTGATCTGCGACTCCCATGATCCGCGTCTAGTGATCTTCCTTAAGTGTATCACGCGAATAATAAACTAATACACAACTTTATTGTTGAGAGTAAACAGTATTTGTTCATAAATTTGGTCATAACAGTCGTAATTATTTTCGTATATATTCTATCACTTCAAAAACAATTACTAAATCGACTTAGGGTAACATTTATTGTGAAATGAATTTTTCACATAGAAAAAGCTGGAAATAGGTTTTTTATTTATAAAATTTGTTATTAACAATTAGAGTATCGAATTATCAAAATCAAAAATCACTTTTCAAACGGTACTACTACGGTTTAGTAGGGAATGAAAAATCTGTACTTAAGCAAAATAGCCAAATTGGATTTTTATTGTTAAAATTGTTAATTACAATAATGATTGTTAATTATAAAGTGTTTTTAGACACCATTTATCATTTTTCAAAGTACAAGGTGATTCTAAACTCTTAATATATCTTACATATACAAATTCTTTTTACAAAACTGGACAAATAATTACTGTGGCAAAATTTTGTACGATCAATAGTTTTTAAATATTCAGTGCTGTAAGGAACCAGTAGGAGCTCGCTATGCTCGCGAATACATAAGCATCCTGCGCGACCTCTAGAACACGCTCCACTTCAAGTCACTGAAGAAAGTGGCAACAATCAGACCGGAAATCAGAAATTTCAAAGTAACGTGAAGTTCTGTGTAGATTTTTAATTTGTGAGCACGATAACTCTCTAAAGAATTGACCGATTAGGTTGGCCTTTGGTATACTCTTTAAGTGTCTAAAATGAAGGTCAAGTTGGTTAGCCAGCCATTTTGGACAAAAATTCAAGAAGCTGGAGAATTTTGAGAATTTTTCAGACTACTTTTTTTTTAATTTGCAAATTCTATGTACGGCTGTTTGTAGTACTCAAAAGTCGAACAATTTATCTCAATGACTTTTTTCGATAAGAAGGAAATTGTGAGAGTTATAGCATTTTCAAAATTCAAGAAAAAGAACGAAAATGGAAATTTCAAGCCAAACAATGCACAATATGAAAAAAAGTCAAGAGGAGAAGAACATTGCTCTTTGCAAGCTTCACGAGATTGCCATAACAGCTTTTTGAATTCTATCAAAGAAATGAAACTTCTAATTTCAAGCCAGAGAACGTGAGATACGAAAAAAATTTATGATATCAAAATTGTTGATTTTGCAAAGACCTGTAAGCTTTCCCCTAAAAATTTTTTGGTAGGAGGCATAGTTTGTTTTCTAAGTATGCAAAATGAAATTGGAATATTTCAATGTTAATTTTTGAGCCAAACGTCGCGAGATAAGAAAAAAATCAGAAGAGTAGAATTTGTGCTTTTGAAGAGACAAATAAAACTGCTCTTGAACATTTCTCCATGAGACCAATCGTACATCATAAAGATAATTTCTTAATCGTCTTTTTAACTATTCATTTGTATATATTATATGGTGAGCGCAGAAAATCGAGTGCGGAGCGCGAATATTAAGATGAGAATGTATTCTTTAAGACTGATAGAGCCTTAAGTAAATGAATTTCCTATTTCATTTGAAACCAAAAACAAATTTAGTAATTTGTACCTGAAGAACATATAATACCGAGAGCGGTAATAAAGTAGTATGGTGACAGCTGCTCACGAATTCCGTTTGTGCAAATAACAAAAAAATTCGCAAAGACACTCGAAACAAGTCCAGCCAAGTTTCTCTTTGAAGATGGTTTGTCAAGGGTACTTGAACTTCATTTATCATTGAATTGGCTCAATTGAAATATCAGTTGGCAAAACTAGTATAATGAGTTCGGAATTTTTCCATTCCCATAAGTAGAAAATGCAAACATATTCGTAAAGTCCTTCCAATCAAAATGAGATATGTTACGCTTTGGGAACGGTTTTTGGGGCTTGCTAGAAATTCATCAACTCCGGCAAGTGATTCTATCTGAGACACATAGATATTTATTAATTTTTAAAAAATAGATAAGAGTTTTTTGTCAAGGTAAAATCTTATCGGTTGTCTTCTCTGATCACAAAGCTACCCAAGAAACTTTTAAAACATCAATTTCAATCATGCCACCGGAAGTAATGCATTATTTTCAGGAGTCCAGGAGAAGTTATAATGATTCGCAACTTTGCTGACATTTGGCCTCTTCTGGAAAATAATTAAGAGTTTGTCATCAACGTAGAACCTTGTCTGTTGTCTTCCCTGATCGAAAAACTACCCAAAAGACTTTTGAAACATAAATTTCAATCATACAAGGTACATAATGAGTTCAGGTACACCCTGTACATCTCAGTGATTTCAATTGAACAACAATTTTTTCCGCGCAGAAAACGACATAGTTGGCTATTTGTTTATACAAGTTGTTCATGCGAATTAACTTCAACATTAAATGAATTACATTCCTTGACAACATTTTAGATTATCGATTACCGCGCTTGAACGCAACACTTTATATGATACATATTTTTTTTTACTAGATTTTTTCATGCGATTCCAAATTTGGCCTGTTCTGAGAAGAAGATGATTAAATGTCCCACTCGATTCCTTTGAGGCCTGAACTATTTCCATCGATTAAAATTTCCCCATTCGTAGTGTTTAAAGGTTTTTGGGGGTGCTGATTTCGAATCCGAGGTCAAACTGTCAAAATTCAAAATGACGGATCCAATAGAACAGATGAAATTTGTACAAACAACACCGATATGGCTGAAAATTGCTATTTCGGTGTTCTTCGGGTCGTTAATTTCGAAACTGAAATCAAAATTGTAAAACTCAAAATGGTACGTGCAATATGAAAGATCAAGGTCGAAAAAGCAAAACCGATTCGCCTAAAAATTGATTTCCTGGGCTTTTTTCGATTTTTTTTTAGTACATGTAACTAAGCGTTCTGAAGAAGCGATTTTAATAAATAAGTATCTTCCTAACTATCATTTTTTGACACAAAAAAAATGAGATCGATTGAGAAATAGTGACTTTATAACTGTTGTCATAGTTATGGATTTCATCTAGAATATAAATTGTTTTAACAGCAATTAAACAGGTTTTGACTGATAAAAGGTTACTGAACAGAAAATGATATACCTAGAATAACAATTTTTAGTCATATCGGTGTTGGTTTTACAGTTTTCATCCATCATATTGGATTCGCCATTTCAAATTCGAAAATTTGAACTCAAAAATCAACATTGGAGACTCGATGAAAACCCGGAATAGCAATTTCTAGCGATATCGGTGTCTTTTAAACAGTTTTCATCTGCCATATTGAAACCGCAATTTTGAATTTTGAAAGTTGGACTCAGAATTCGAAATCAGCGAAGAATTAAAAAAACCAGACAATTTTGTACGTTTGAAATTTGAAAACAAATAATTTGAATATTTGAATACAAAATGATTATATTTTAAACTGACCATCAAGGCTTTCAATATGAAATTTTGAAAAATTTAACAGTGAAATTGTCCTGACATTTTGAATATTTGAATTTGAAACTATGAACGATACGGGAGAATCTCAATTTGAAACTGTTCAATCATTAAGGCTATCATTTAAAAATCATCCAATATTACACTGAATGTCCCTAATAAGTCCGACTTTGGCTTTTGCTGAAAATGGCCTCGCACATATAGCATTTTGTTATTATAAGGTATGGATCTTTTCTAATAATGAAGACTAATTAATTTAAAGAAAATTTTCCGCGTGTATTTAAAAATGAATGTGAAATACGCACGCGAGTGTTCGAACTGCTCAATTTATTAGTACGGTATTGGACGAGTTTTCTCGCTCTAGATTGCTGCTTTCTGTACCCTATCGACCCCTGATCCTCGAATGAAATTTTTGGAAAAACATACTGCGCACTGACTTATTAGGGACTTTCTGTGTACATACTACAAAAATAGACACTTTTTAAAAATAAAGCATTCAAAATTGGACAATTTCAAAGTAGTAGCCTACAACATTGTGAAATTTTGAAATCGGATACCACCAAAAATTAAGAACTTTCAAACCAAATATTTTCGAATTTAAGCTTTTATGGCAAAAAAACTTCTGTTTCGAGGCCTTAAAGATTAAAGAGTTTTAGAATTGCGTTCTCAAAATTATAACTTTAAATTGAAATCATAGAAATTTCAACGATGATAATTATTATTGATAAGTATCATATCCTGTAGTATCAACTGACATTAAAAGTGATTAGACAGATATTTTACCAAAAGATGGCATTTCTGTCCAAAAAAATCACTGTCAATTTCACCGTTTAAAATTGAAAATTGTGAAATTTACTCTGCCTTGTGAACCTTCAAAGTTTAATTATTCTAAAAACGTTAAAAATTATATGCTTCCTAATTGGAAACTTTTTAAATTAAGGAATTCAAATTTAAAGCATTGAAAATTAAACAATTACAAACTTCGTTTAAAAATTAGTTTTCATATGTTTGACAAAATTCTTTAGGAATCGTTTAAGCAAGTTTCAGTTGTTGAAGGGTAACCTCAAACAAGATTTATAGCTGGAAAAAATAGTTACTAGGGGTGTGCTTAAAGCTCGAAATTTGGAGTCAAGTCGAGTTTGAGTTGACTCGAACATTCGAGAACTCAAACGGTTTCGAGTTCTCGAAATTTCTGAGTACTCGAATAGTTTTAAGAACTCAAACAGTTTTCAGCTCTGGGAAAATTCGAGCTAACCGAAAAATCAAAACTTTCATGTCTTCATTATATTAACAAAATTTCCATGAGATTCGGTACAAAGAAGTTTTTCGGGTTATTGATAAAATAAAATTGAGATGAAAATTTGTATCCAAGATTGTAACCAAGTGTTTCAAAAATTCAACAAAGGACCGAATTTTCATGAAAGTTGGTACCAGGGGCGAATTCCGCATTGCCGAACACAAATTTGGGGTAAAAAATAGAAAATTCAGAATTTGTTATCCAACTTTATCCCTGCCGGAGCTTCAATTACTCTGGAAGCGATTGATGTCTTAGTTCCATGCATTAACAAAATATGTTCAAAAAGGACCTTCAATATTGTCGTAATTTCAATATTTTCATAGATGCCAATTTTTTCAGTCATCTGAAAATCTTAACGGCTTTCCTAAATTTGTACATATTTTCATTTGCTGATCTGCTGAAGATAACTTCTTTCTAATAGACCTCTGTTATCAACGAAAAATTTAAAAATCACAGAATAAGAACAGAATTTTTTTTTCTTTAAGCTTTACACAGTCAGATACTTTTGAGCGTCAAATATTGCAGACAGATCAGACGACGACAAACAGACAGACAGGAACTTTCTCAGAAAAAAATAGCAACTTTTTTCATAATGAAGAAGATAAATTTCAATCACTCTACCAGCTAAAGTATAATTTTAGACTGAAACTCTAATACTAACGCGGTTTCCAGCGTTGCTGGTAGCCGTGGAGTGGGAGGGGTTTTAGACGGTAAGAATCCGATACTACCCAGCCGTAAGCTGAATGTCTTATGCAAGACTTCCCCTCCTTCTACAATAAAAAAAAAGAAAATTAAGGCTTGTAGTGTACCTAGACTTGTAGATACTTTCAATTCGAATTCATTCGTACTATATAAATTTTTTTTCATTTTTATTGAGTACTTTTTTATTTATTTTTGAACAAGAATTGAAAACATAATAATTTCTTTAATTAAGTAATAATAATACCAGCTGGAACACTATTGGTTGGTTTTCGGTTACTTAAAATCTCAAAACCTAAGTGGATTTCCACATGGACATTTTTAGCAGTTGACGAGTCTAAGGTCTATTGAATGATGCTTGTCAATTCAACAGTTTGATGTAGCTTAAAAGATTCCTTTTTCCTCCGACTACGTAGTCTAAAACGATTGTAAATGTTAATCATTCTGGAGGATTCGCAGGTAATAATAAATTTGAAGAATCAGTGAGCCTATTTACATCGTGGCAATTTTTGCAACGGTCGCAGAAACTGATACGCTCGGCCGCCAATCAGAGGCATTCTATTTATAACCGACGCCACTGATTGGTTGTCAAGCGTAGCAATTTCTGCTACCGCAGGAAAAATTTGTGCTCTGTAAATCGGCTCATTTAGTGATTAGTGTATATATAGCAGTGAATTTCCTCTAAATTCATCAGTCATTGTTTGCGGAATCTCTGTAGAAAACATGAAGATCCTTATTAGCACGATACTCCTTATATCCACGCTTCTTCTTACTTGTGATAGTAAGTGTACCCAATATATTACAAATTTCAATGTGAGTATGAAATACTACATATTCACAGAATTAAGACTTTTGAGATTTCAAGCGTAAATTCGCAATATATAATCGAACCTTTTCAAATTGAAATATTTAGAGTCAAAAACTCTTTGACTTGGGACTTACGTTCAGTGTCCAATTTTGCATCTGTAAATTATACATACTATTATTCATTATGGCTTTTATTAATAATTATTCGATTTGAAAAACTTAAAATTTGAAGTTGGTCAATTTTGACCGCATCAAAATTAAAATGGTTTAGTAATTAATTTTTAACTTTGAAACTTTTCATTTGATTTTTTTAGCTCCTCTATCGACTCGTACAATTTCTTACCTCTTAAAGAATTTGAAAATCTTTCTGCTCCTATAATTTTTCAACGTTTGCTGCTTTGGTTTATTCAAGGTAAATTGCGATAATTGTGAACCCATTTATTTGTGAATAATTTGTGAACCCGTTTTTTACATATGAGTGATTGTCGAAAATTTGACCAACTTGAGTCCCAGTCATTTTCTATTTTTCCTTTGAATAATATATTTGGTTTGAAATTATCTCAGGAAAGTACTTATATCAAATCACAATTTCTTAAAGTTTCCAAATTTTAGAAGACTTCGTTTAGAAATTATGAATAATGAAGTACGCAAAATTTCTTGTCAGGTAATTGTACAAAACTACAAATTCGAAATTTAAAATTGATAAATAATATTAACGCAGTTTTCTTTAATATTTGAGATTTACAGATCTCACTTTTATTGACTTTGAAAAGATAAAAATTAACAGTCGAGTTCAATATTTTAGAGTTGAGGATTTTAAAAATTACTTCAAAGTCTCTTCCACAAGTGTTTTGTCGAGTCACGCTGAATTGCAATTGAGGGTCCGGATGAAATAAGGGCACATAAAATTTTCTCGTGCGAAAACGAAGTTCCCTGGAGGCTTTCGAAAAAATTTTTGTATTTTAATTTTTAAAAAATATATATGGATGTGAAATTTGATTGCGTAACTTCCAGCGTTTCGTTTATCGAGCGAATTTTGAGAAAGCAAAGACTTCTCGTGACAACAATGCGGAGAAAACTATGACAAAGTTTTTTAAAAAGTTTTAGATTAAAATAATCAATAGTTTAGGAGTAGTGATGATTTTAGTTAATGTCAGCGCTGGAGTTTTCGACTGTACTATAGGCTCTGGGGCTTACCGCCGCGCCACCTTCGCTCGCTAGAGAGTTTTTGATTTCAATACGATATTAATTAAATCTCTAAGTAAATAAAAATTTAACGAAAGTAATTTGATAAAACACTCATACATTTTATTTACTTTTCCACGAATTTGTACAAAAGAAACTATACAATTTAATCTTCATCAGAAGAAAGAATAGAATCATAGCTCGCTTTGCTGTTCGTTATCGACTCAAAGTATTCAGTAAAGAAAGATTTTTCTTTTGGTGTGAGATACCTCATTAGGCTTTTGACATCTTTCATTTTGGCTTCAGTTATTCCAACGGCTGCAGGGGGATGCTTTTCTATTTCCGCTAGTTCCATTTTCGGTTCACTTTTAAGTTCAAAAGGATTTTTTTCATTGTAATTGTCAAAAACTTGAACTTTTCCACTTGGTAAATAGTGTATAACGTAGGCTTGACTTATTTTCATGCCCTTAGGGTGCCGTAGAGTCTTCTTAGATGACTTTTTATAATCGTGTGAAAGATTACGAGTATGAGCACACTCTTTCATAGTGAACGGAGGATCTCGACAGTTTCTTATTAATTTAATGTACTCCTCTGCTGTTTCGATGCGTTATAATTTTTTCTTTTTCTGCGAGTACAATCCAAAATTCCAATCCAAAAAAATCCATAAAAACACATGCCAGATTTCAACACTCAATTCGATGGAAAGTGTGAGAAGATATGCAAATACTGTGTAATTTCTGTCTTGTCCACCAGCTGCATCGGAAAAAAGAACAATCTTTTCGTGACGAACATGGTCGAATTATTGTTCCACTGCATGATTGAGAAAACTGCACACAGTATTTGCACCCTTTTTGGCACTTCCCTCTAAAAAAGGATACATGTAGCTCTGTTCTGAATCATAAACGTGAACATTAAACAGATGAAGCCACAGCAATCTCTTGTAGGATTGGTCATTCATCGGAATTTTCGGTAATGCAAGATTTTGAGCATAGTTAGATTCGCAGCAGAGCACACCTTCCTGAAACATGAACATATTTCTCAAAATTCCTTACTCTTTTACTTATTGTTCGTGAAGCGCAATGTCTGAAGATTCCACATTTTCCATATCACTTTCATAGCATCTATTACATACGTCAGTACGAGGTAAAATAAAACAGAAATTCATATTTCTACTGAAGTATTTAGCGTAAGTGGATTCATCTATTAAGTATTTAATATCGAGATCCTGCGTTACACTTACATAGTAGTCACTAAATTTGTTATACAATTTCGTTAAATTCAGTTCCGGATTCATGAAATAGTTTAACTTAGTCGATTCCGGCGAATAATGTGATTTTTGATATGGCATTGATAAACAATGTTCTTGGATTAATTGTTTAATTTTATCTGCTAATTTTACATGATGTTTCTCATGTCTCCCCCTGCCATCGTCTAAACTTTCATCACTCATTATTTTATGCTGCACTATTCTTAATCTTTTCTGCGATAAATTCAAAACATTCATTAAAGATTTCTTGCATACAGAAATTACATTTTCAGCAGTGGAAAATAAAAACGTCCAGGTTACTAATCGTGAAACTTTATGAACATTTACCTGTTTCGGATCATTGCACGTCATTAACGTACTGAGAAAGATGGACTGGAATTGATTTGGAATTGACTGGAATAGAATTCCCAAAGGTTTGAATGAAACTTTTCTTGTGCAGTTACAGAAATAGTTTCAAAACATTTCTTTTTGCAACAAGATTTCAATGGAGTAAAAAGTTTCCTTGGCATGTGTACCTTTTCGGGATTCTTCGATTTTGAAATGTATTCT
>JAUMHM010042805.1:0-34388 GCA_032362435.1 Melikaiella ostensackeni
TTTGAAGGGGACAATATCGATTATGATGAATAAACTTGTATTTTTGATTTTAAAAATAAAGTCCTAACACTTTTTGACCGAGGTGGTATGCAGATCGGGAGATGAGCAAAGGTTCGAAATGAGCAGTCATTGTCCGAGATTCACTGCTGATACATTGGTAACCCCTTTTCGCGGTCATCATTTTTCATGAGGAATCTATGGATCACATGAAACTGGACAATACGTTGGTGCAAAAATGAATTTTTTTTTCGAATTTCCATGCTCTCACCCTCCCCAACCAATTTGTTTGAGTCCACAAAAAATGCGTATTTTTCCTTAAATAAAATGATGTTGAAAGGTTCCGCACACCTTATGAAATTTAACACGTATTTCCCATAAGAAGGAAGAAAGTTTTTATACATTTTATTCAGAATCGTCAATATTGGGTGTATCGAGTTGAATCTCAACATTTCATAATCTGGGTGATAAAATGGTTCATAAATTTGGGAGGGGTACGTTTTGAGAGTTGAAAAGGAATTTATGGGTCACGAAATGAGGAGGGGCACGCCTTGAGAGTTGGAAAGGGGCATGAATCACAAAATAGAGAGGGACACTTTTTGAGAGTTGGAAAATAGGGCCTGGTTCACAAAATGTGGAGAGGCACGTTTTGAAGGTTTGAAATAGAGGCCATGTGTCGTACAATGAGAAGGGGCAAGTTTTTACAGATAGAAATTGCAACCTGTATTATAAAATGGAAAGGGGCGGGTTTTGAGACTTGGAGAGTGCTTTATGGTTTATAAAATGGGGAGGGGCACGTTTTGAGAGTTCGAAAGGGATCTATGGGTCAAAAAATGTGGAGGAGCACGTTTTGGGAGATGAAAAGGGGGATATGGTTCACAAAGTGGGGAGAGGCACGTTTTGAAAGTTTAAAATGGTGGCCATGTGTCGTACAATGAGGAGGAGCAAATATTGACAGTTAGGAAGGACGATTCGTGTCATGAAATGGAGAGAGGGACGTCTTGAGAATTGGATAGGAGTTTATGGTTTATAAAATAGGGAGGGGCAATTTTTGGTGTTTGAAATGGGGGCCATGTATCGCACAATGAGTAGAAGCTAGTTTTGAAAGTTGGAAAGGGCTACCTGTACGATAAAATGGAGACGGGCACGTTTTAAGAATTGGAAAGGGGGTCATGCTTCAAAAACTGGGGAGAGGCATATTTTGAGAATTGTAAGAGGAGTCATGATTTATAAGATGGGGAGGGGCACGTTTTGAGAGTTGGAAAGAGGGCATGATTCTCAAAATGGGGAGGGGCATGTTTTGAGAGTTTTAAATGGGGGTCATGTCTCGCACAATGAGGATGAGTGAGTCTTAATAGTAAGAAAGGGCGACCTGTGTCATAAAATAGAAAGAGGCACGTCTTGAGAATTGGAAAGGGAGTTACGGTTCATGAAATGGGGAGGGGCACTTTTTGAGGTTTGAAATGAGGGCCATGTATCGTACAATGAGTAGGATCAAATCTTGACAGTTAGAAAGAGTGACTTGTGCTATAAAATGAAGAAGGGCACGTTTTGAGAATTGGAAAGGGGATCATGCTTCATAAACTGGGGAGGAAAATATTTTGAGAATTGAAAAGGGAGCTCATGGATCATAAAATGGGAAGGGGGTGTTTTGAGAGTTGGAAAGGAGGGCCTGGTTCACAAAATGTGGAGAGGCACGTTTTGAGAGTTTGAAATGGAGGCCATGTGTCGTACAATGAGGAGGGGCAAGTTCTGACAGCTTGAAATGGCAGCCTGTTCTAAAATGGAGAGGGGCAGGTTTTGAGAATTGGAAAAGGGGTCATGGTTCATAAAATGAGGAGGGGTACGTTTTGAGAGTTGGAAAGAGGGCATGATTCACAAAATGGGGAGGGGCATGTTTTGAGAGTTCGAAATGGGGGTCATGTGCAGTACAACGAGGAAGAGCAAGTCTCGACAGTTATAAATGGCAACCTGTGTCATCAAATGGAGAGAGGGACGTTTTGAGATTTTGAAAGAGGGCCATGAGTCATAAAATGGGAAGGGGCACGTTTTGAGACTTGGAAGGCGGGACGTGGTTCCCAAAATGGGCAGGGGCACGTTTTGAGAGTTTGAAATGCGGGTCATGTGTAGTACAATAAGGAGAAGCAAGTCTTAACAGTTAGAAATGGCAACCTGTGTCACAAAAGGAAGAAGGGCACGTTTTGAGCGAGATAAAATTGAGAGGGGCATGTTTTGAGAATTGGAAAGGGGGTCACGGGTCATGAAATGGGGAGGGGCAGATTTTGAGAATTGGAAAAGGAATTCATGGGCCATAAAATGCTGAGGGGCATATTTTGAGATTCGGAAGGGGGGTTCATGGGTCATAAAATAGAAAGAGACACGTGAGAGAGGTCAAGACTAAAAGATATGCAGATCAGGAGATGAGCGGAGGTTCGCAATGCGCAGACATTGCTTGAACCAATTTGAGCAATTTGAATATCTGAGCACGCTATTCTCTCCGAGATTCATCGCTGATGCATTACCAACCCCTGTTCGCGGTCATCATTTTTTTAAATAAATCTACTGACCACATGAAGCCAGATTTCTAATGAGTGCTTTGATTAAAGGCTTTTTGAAAGTTCAAGGTTCAATCTAACGAAGAGAAACCAAGAAAGTAATAAAAAGAAGAAGAGAGAGGAGAAGGCTTTCCTGACAACTGATATTGATTTTCCCTCTTTTGTAACCCCGCATATGTGAGTATGTGGCTGAATTATTTTTTTTCCTGTACTTCATGTATCTAAATACTGCAACCTACTTTTTTATTCAGGACTGAAAATGCTCTCTATAATTACCTCAACTACACAGTGAGCTACTTCAAAAATATTTTTTTTTGTCGATTAAGGAAAACTGAATCTAATCTCACTGGGCAGCTTAAGGAATGCAAATACACTCAAGAAACTCAAATATTTAGTTTAAGATTTGATATTCTCGTTATAAACAAATGTAATAAAGAACTACTTGTTTGGAATGCTCAACCGCAGGAACTTTGTGTTTGAATGAACAATTAATACATTTTTTGTAGTTATGTAATAATTTTCTCATGAAAAAGGGGTTTAATGAATAATGTGGCTAAGAAAACAGTAATATTCTATCAAGGAAATGTTCTAGGAACTCCAAATTGTAATCATTAACAATGAATTTGTTAAGAAATATAAAAAACAATCATTTTTCTACTAAATTATGTGATTAGAGCGACAAACAGTATAAATCAATAATAATAAGTAATACAAAAAAAAGTTATTATAAATAAAATGAAAAATAAGATACGAGATAGAATATTACTATCGAGCAGTTTAACATATGGTGTATTGCTTGAAAAATAAATATCATAGAGTTAAATTTAAAAATCTAGTCCAAAGTCATTCTGAAGTATTCAATGCTTAAGAACGCAATAGAGACGACATTCTTGGAAAAGTTAATTTCCGTTCAGAAGTCAAAAGTCAGAGACATAACTGGAATTTTCGGTTTATCAGGAAACTTCCTCATAAAAAGGAAGAAGTTATCATAAATCTATTCTTGTTAACGATCGTGCTGAATGATTGTAAAAGCTCTCCGCAAAGGTCGAAGCTTCATGGTCTCGATGTTATTACGCAGAACGAAGAAGCTAAAGTTTCCCTATAGTATCGTCGTTTCAGGAGGAAGTTTACGACTCAAGTACGCAGATATGACATTACCGTATATATATTTCATTTGGGAATTACACTGCTTTATCGTGTTGGCATTTCCGCTTTGCCAACATCCCGAGAGTAGGTTTAGCCACTATGAAATCTTCAGTAACTGAGTGAGTTCTGAAATCTGTTATCTGTCATCTGTTATTTGTTATCTGCTATTTTCTATACATGTCGATGATACCAATTACCCTATCGGTACCCGCGCGTTGCATACCAACCTAGCCATTCATACCTCCAAGAAAATTATTCTTTCACCAGGATCGCAAGTACCAAATATGTGACCCGGCCTATAGAAAGGGACCTGAAGTCCAAAATCTTGATTTTGAGATCCTTACATGATAATATAGAATAGAGTATGTTCTATTGCCTGAGACCTGTCTCACTTTCCTACTCTGAAAATTGAGCTTAAAATAAATTTTTTTCGATAGAAGGGTGGAAAAAAGCAGCATTGTTAAAGCGTGTGCCCAGAGGAATGAATGAATCTAGAAATATGTAGCATATGATGTAGCGGACAGAGTTCGCATTTTCTGTGTTCTAGTGGCCGTTAATAAAAATCTTATTTTACTTTAGTATAAATCAAAGAGGATTATACTAAAAACGTATGTAGTGAGCAAAAACGCACGGCTAGAATTTCAGAAAAATAAAATATAGACCACTTTTGGACTGGTACACTGGAATGAAAGGGGGTCAATAAGAAGGCAAATCCAATTTTCCCGGGAACGGACAGGGGTAGCTTTAGGTTCATGATCGTCCCTTTTTCAGTGATCAATGGAATTTAGAGGTGTGGTTATCTCTACAGCCCTAAAAACTGCCGTTTCTTCGCACGTCCTTTTCAATCTGTGTCATGAAAAAAGGGGGAATCTTTTCCACTCGCTCTCACTTTTTCTGTTTCGTCATGATGTCCGATAAGTGATTCCCGTGATAATGGCCCATAAAATCTTTCAGGCGGTTATACATTCTCAAAATTGCAGTCAGAACTTTAATGAAAAGAAGAATGTGGTTTACGAGACTTTATCACGCTTTTACGAGTATTTTTTATTTCTTCGCAGGAGTAGACAGTGTTTTTTATTTCTATTCTCAAAGTGGAATTCGTTTAGATTTGCTATTTTCATCAGAATGAGGCAAACTCCATGGACTCCATCGATTATTACTATTAACAGCTTCATAAAAAAATATTCGTTTTTATGTTTTTACTCAAAACCAGTTTCTTTAATTCTCACTGAAACGAGCTATTAATACTACTTTTAAAGCAACTTGCTTATATTTTAAAAATTGAATACTACAATACTGGTTATACCAAACATAATGAAAAAAGCCTATGATGAACGTTTTTTTATTAAAGATTTTCTTTTGCAATAATTATCACCATAATTAAAAGGAATGATTATCATTGAATTGAGAAATATCACAAAAATAATGAGGCTAAACAAATCGTCATTTTTTAAATTTCTGGAAGCAGCTAGGAGATTATAGGAAATTCTATAAATGACTAAAAATATGAAACATTTCAAGAAATTCTGAATATATCTAGAATATTGTAGAAGATTCTAGGGGCTTCTAAAAATTTCCAGAAATATTCTGGAAGATCCTTGGAGATTCTGTAAATGACTAGAAATATGATATATTTTGAGAGATTCGAGATATATCTATAAATATTTTAGCACATTTTAGGTGATTCTTAAAATGTCTAGAAACAACCTAGAAAATTCTAGAAGATTCTAGCAGATTCTAGGATATTCTAGGAGGTTCTATAAGTGACAAAAAGTATGAAAGATTTAGTGATATTCCAAATATGTCTGGAAATATTCTAGAAGATTCCAGGTGATTATGAGAATCTCTAGAAATATTTCTGGATGATTGTTGGAGATTTTAAGAATTAACGAAAATGTGTCAGATTTCAAGACATTATGTTGATTATATTATTGTACGTCTAGAAATATTCTAGCTCATTCTAAGTGATTCTAAAAATATCTAGACATATTGCTGAGGATTCTGGGAAGTTCTAGATGATTCTTTTTATGACTAGAAATATGGAATATTTCAAGAGATTCTAGATATATCTAGAAATATTTTAGGAGACTCTAGGGGATTCTAAAAATGTCCAGAAGTATTCCGGAAGATCCTAGGAGATTCTGTAAATGACTAGAAATATGATATATTTTAAGAGCTTCTAGATATATCTAGAAATATTTTAGCACATTCTAGGTGATTCTAAAAATGTCTAGAAAAAACCTGGAAAATTCTAGAAGATTCTAGCAGATTCCATGAATGACTAAAAATATTATTATATATTTTGAGAAATTCTAGATAAATCTACGAATATCGTGGAATATTCTAGGTGACTATAAGAATGTCTAGAAATATTCGGGGATATTCTAGGAGGTTCTATAGGTGGCAAACAATATGAAAGATTTTATGATCTTCTAAATATGTCTAGAAATATTCTAGAAGATTCTAGGTGATTCCAAAAATATCTAGAAATATTCTGGATGATTCTGGGAGATTTCAGGAATTCACAGAAATGTGTCAGATTTCAAGACATTAGGATAATTATACTATTGTACGTCTAGAAATATCCTAGATCTAATATTTTGGGTGATTCTAGGCAATTCTATGAATTAGCAAAAATATGTAAGATTTTAAGAGATTATGTTGATTTTATTATTAATGTAGATATATCTATAAATATTGTGGAAGATTCTAGGTAATTCCAAAAATGTCTAGAAATAGTCTGAAAGTTTCTATGAGATTCCGCAAATGACTAGAAATATTGTAGTAGTTTCTAGGCGATTTTAAAAATATCGAGAAATATTCTAGAAGATTCTAGAAAACCTCAGGAGATTCTGTCAATGACTGGAAATATGGTATATTTTGAGAAATTCCAGATATATCTAGAAATATTGTAGAAGATTTTAGGTGATTACAAGAATGTCTGCAAATATTCTGGGATATTCTAGAAGGTTCTATAAGTGACTAAAAATATGAAAGGTTTCAATATATTCTGAATATATCTAGAAATATTCTGGATGATTCTAGGAGCTTTCAGAAATTACGTCTAGAAATATTCTAGCACATTCTAGGTGATTTTCAAAATATCTAGAAATATTCTGGAAGATTCTAGGAGATTCTAGATGATTATAAAAATGTGTAGTAATATTCTGGAAGCTTCTATGAGATTCCGTAAATGACTATAAATATTTGAGAAGTTCCTATGTGATTCTAAAAATATCTAGAGATATTCTAGAAGACTCTAGGCGATTTTATAAATGTCTAGAAATTTTTCTTAGTATTCTCCGAGATTCTAGAAAGGAATAGAAATATGAAAAACTTCATGAGATTTTAGATATATGTAGACATATTCTAGGAGATTCTAGGTGATTCCAAAAATGTCTAGAAATATTTTATGATATTCAAGGATATTCTATAAAATTCTATAAATGACTAGAAATACGGGACATTCTTAGAAGTTCCAGATGTATATAGAAATATTGTCAAAAATTCTCAGTGATTCTAAAAACATCTTGAAATATTCCGGTGGATTCTAGGAGATTCTATAAGATTCTTTGAATGACTAGAAACATGATATATTCAAAAAGCTTCTCGATATATCTAGAAATATTCTAGCACATTCTAGGTGATTCTAAAAATGTCTAGAAACATTCTGGATAATTCTAGAAGATTCTAGTATATTCCATAAATCACTAGAAATATGGTATGTTTTGAGAAATTTTATATCTATCTAGGAATATTGCAGAACATTCTAGGTGATTATAAGAATGTCTAAAAATGTTGTGGGATATTCTGGAAGGTTCTATAAGTGACTCAAACTATGAAAGATTTCAAGATATTGTAAACATACCTCAAAATATTCTAGAAGATTTCAAGTGATTCTAAGAATTTCTAGAAATATTCTGGATGATTCTAGGAGAATTTAGGAATTACCAGAAATGTGTCCGATTCTAAGACATCATGTTGATTATATTATTGTGCAACCAGAAATATTCTAGCTTATTGTGGGTGATTCTAAAAATATCTAGGAAAATTCTGGATGATTCTAGGAGATTCTACACGATTCTATCGATGACTAGAAATATGGAATATTTTAGGAGATTCTAGATATATCTAGATATCTTAGAAGATTCGAGGTGAAACTAGAAATGTCTAGAGATATTTTGAAAGATACTAGGCGATTCTAGGAATTACCAAGAATATGCAAGATTTTAAGAGATCATGTTGATTATATTATTGATCTAGATTTATCTATAAATATTGTGGAAGTTTCAAGGTAATTCTGAAAATGTCTAGAAATATTCCGGAACTATTTGTGAGATTCCGACAATGACTAGAAATATTGTAGAACCTTCTAGCTAATTATAAAAATATCTAGAAATATTCTACAAGATTCTAGGCCTTTTCATAAATGTCTACAGATATTTTTAAGTACTCTTGGAGATTCTATAAACGACTAGAAATATTAAATATTTTAAGATATTCCATATTCGAAAGATTCTAGGTAATTTTAAAAATTACTTGACATATTCTGGAAGATTCGAGGAGATTCTAGGAATTACCAAGAACATGTAAGATTTTAAAAGATTATGTTGATGTATATTATAAATTTAGATATATCTATAAATATTGTGTAAGATTGTAGGTGATTCTAAAAATATCTTCTAATATTTTGGAAGATTCTAGAAAATTCCAGGAGATTCTATAAATGACTAGAAATATGAGAAATTTTAAGAAATTCTAGATGTATCTAGAAATATTGTAGTAAATCCTAGGTGATCCTGAAAATATCTGGAAATATTGTGAATAGATATTTTCACTCGGGCCTTTCAAATCCTAATAGTAAATACATGGTAGATATAGTAAATTTTGGTTGAAGCAACAAATCTTTGTCTACCATCTGATATTGTTTTTGGTGAGACTGGGTTGTTTGGGAAAAAGTACTTTTTTGCATAACCAACTTTGAAAATTTCCATTCGCGTGTCGCTTTTGTCGAAGACTTAAAGTATGACGTTTTGATGCGCTCATGCTTTATAAGCTTGAAGAGTTTTTAAAGGAGCACGAACCTTACCGATAGTATGAGATCAGGTCGGCGATATTGAAGTTGACGAGGCGCGTGCACCTACCTCATAGGAGCCCACGATACAAGCCACTCAGCTATGCTTTCAACTCTTTGACGCCTCAATCTCCCCTTTTTTTCCTTTTTTTTTCGATTTTTCTCCCTTCTTACTCTTCAAAGTCTCTCTGAATGAGCAAGGAATTCAAAGCCAAACAAGGCTGGCCTTAGAAGTATAAATTTTCTCCATTTGCAATTGAGACGTGTAATATTTCATTCTGTACTTGGATTTGAAATGAATTTTTTGTTTATTTAAAAAAATTACCATTTGAAAGTAAAAAAAAAAACAGAATTTGTGAGTCTTAGTGACTATAGCCATCTAAAATTTGCTTCAAAAAGGTTATTATTGTAGGTTTCTATAAGACTCTCCTAAACCGTAAGGAAGACGGAAAAACTGACAACATTCTTGGGACTTCCACCAAACAAGTGCAATAGTATAAACAAATGAAATAAAATGGATTAATTTAATATGTCTGGCCCTGTCTCATAAGCCAGACTTTCAAAACGTCTCCAACAAGTCTTGAAAATGTCTTGATTGCTAGTCATCAGTACAAAACCCAAGACGAAATATTTTTACACGAGAAAGTCCACCTCAAATATTTCTTGTGCACTCTCTCCACCCTCTCGTATCCTCTCCATCCCGAAATCACCACACGATACAAAATTATGCTCATGACCAGTGATTCAAACGTCATCGATCTTCTGAAATCATCCTTCAACATTTTTTCACAAATGCCCTAAACTTTAGGCGTATAATATCTCTCTTCTTGAGTAGTAGTAAGTAAATCAACTAGTTAAATTGAACTTCGTGATTCGAGAGATCCCTCTCAAATGCCAATAGGAAATTCAAGTTTCAATATACTTGATCTGAAAGCATTTCCGGATAGACGCTTTCTGTAAGCTTTCAATCTCTTAAAGTTTAAAACGCTGATTCGAATGACCTTTTTTCAAAATCCCCAGCGAAATCGAGGACGTTTGATATAAGTCCACGCCGCAAGACTTCGGCGGGTAACAGTCTGTGAAAATGTTGACTTTACTGAGGAGGGTTTGGAATCACTGTACAAACGATTATCACGCCCAGTGGTAACCCGCGGCTGCATCCGACTTTATTAGAAGTACTGGAATTTGCCTGGAAGTTTGGCCAGGGGAGAAGAAACTTGCAGAAAACCTGCTTCCAACCATCCAAGCGCTAGCCGCGCTTGGAGTGGCTTAGCGTTTGCGATTCCGTCCGAGTTGAGATTCACTGTGCAGCCACTTCCGTCGGTAAATAAACAAATCGCTGAAATAGGAATGAAGTACGAAAAAACTTAAAAAATTGTCATACTTCAGCACGAACTTTTTACGATTAAAGTGTTAACAATTTTTAGAAAAGGAGGTACTTTAGTCGGCACTTTATTGGAACTTCACTTAGAATCCTAGAATGTCTTGAAATGATCGAGAAGATTCTGAAAGATTCTAGAAATGTGTAGAAATATTTTAGACGTGTTCTAAGAAATTCTAGGTGATTTCAAAAAAGTATCGAGGAGTATTCTGGAAGATTCTAGGAATTCTATAAATGACTAGAAATGTGGAATACTTTTAAATATTCTAGATGTGTCTAGAAGTATTCTAGTCGATTATAGATAATTCCAAAAATGTCCAGAAATATTCTGGAAGATTCTAGGAGATTTCATGAATGACTAGAAATACAGAAAGTTATGAGAGATTCCAGATGTGTCTAGATGTATTCTAGAAGATTCTAGGTAATTCCAAAAATATCTACAAATGTTCTGGATGATTCTAGCAGGCTTTAGGAGACTATATAAATGACTAGAACTATGGAAAATTTTTGAAAGATTTCAGATATATCTAGAAATATTGAAGAAGACTCTAGGTGATTCCAAGAATATCTAGAAATATTCTGGAAGATTTTAGGAAATTCTAGCAGATTCTTAAAATGACTAGGAATACGGAATATTTTAATTGATTTTAGATGTATCTAAAATATTGTAAAAGATTCTAGGTGATTCTAAAAATGTCTATAAATATTCTGGAATATTCTAGGAGATTCTATGAGTGAGTAGAAATATGGAAGATCTCCAGAAATTCTAGATATGTCTAGAAACATTTCAGCACATTCTAGGTGATTGTGAAAATGTCTGGAAATATTATCAAAAATTCTTGGGGATCCTATGAAATTTTATAAATTACTAGAACTGTGGTATGATTCAAGAGGTTCTAGATATATCTAAAAATATTGAAGAAGATTCTGGGTGTTATAAGAATGCTCAGAAATGTTCTGGAATATTTTTGGAGACTAGTAAGTGACTCGAAATATGAAAGATTTTAAGAAATTCTAGATATGCCTAGAAATTTTCTAACACAGCCTAGATGACTCTAAAAATATCTACAAATATTCTAAAGGATTCTAGCAGACTGTAGCAGATTCTAGCAGATTCTATAGATGACTAGAAATATGGAATATTTTAAGAGATTTTGGATATACCTAGAAATATTGTAGAAGATTCTAGGTGATTCTAAGAACGTCAAGAAACTGATTTGTAATACCCTAAAATTGTCTAGATGTGCCTAGAAGTATTCTAGTCGATTATAGATAATTTCTAAAAATGTCCAGAAATATTCTGGAAGAATCTAGGAAATTCTGAGAATGACTAGAAATACAGAAAATTATGAGAGATTTCAGATATGCCTAGATGTATTCTAGGAGATTCTAGGTAATTCCAAAAATATCTAGAAGTGTTCTGAATGATTCTAGCAGACTTGACGAGACTATATAAATGACAAGAATAATGAAAATTTTCAAGAGATTCCAGATATATTTAGAAATATTGTAGAAGATTTCAGGCGATTCCAAAAATACCTAGAAATATTCTGGATAATTCTAGAAGATTCCAGCAGATTCTATAAATGACTAGAAATATGGAATATTTTAAGTGATTCAAGATATATCTAAAATATTGTAGAAGATTCGAGGTGATTCTGAAAATGTCTAGAAATATTCTGAAATATTCGAGGTGATTCTATAAGTGACTAGAAATATGGAAGGTTTCAAGAAATTCTAGATACGTCCAGAAATATTCTAGCACATTCTAGGTGATTGTAAAAATGTCTAGAAATATTCTTAAAGAATCTAGGAGATTCTATGAGTCTACAAATTACAAAAAGTGCGGTATAATTTAAGAGGTTCTAAAAATATCTAGAAATATTGTAGAAGATTCTAGGTGTTATAAGAATGTTGAAAGATATTCTGGAATATTTTAGGAGACTAGAAAGGAGACTAGTAAGTGACTAGAAACATGGAAGGTTTTAAGAGATTCTAGATATGCCCAGAAAAATCCCAGCACATTTTAGGTGACTCTAAAAGTATCTAGAAATATTCTAAAGGATCCTAGGAGATTGTAGCAGATTCTAGCAGATTCTATGAATGACTAGAAATATGGAATATTTTAAGAGATTGTAGATACATCTGAATAATTATAGATGATTTCAGGAGACTCTATAAATGACTATAAATATGAAATATTTTAAGAGACTTTAGATATATCTAGAAATATTGTAGAAGATTCTAGGTGATTCCAAAAATGTCTATAAATATTCTGGAATATTCTAGGAGATTCTATGAGTGACTAGAAATATGGAAGATTCTAGATGACTCTAAAAATATCTAGGAATATTCTGAAGGATTCTAGGGGACTGTCGCAGATTCTAGCAGATTCTATAGATGAATAGAAATATGGAATATTTTAAGAGATTTCAGATATGCCTGGAAATATTGTAGAAGATTCTAGGTGATTCTAAGAACGTCCAGAAATTTTCTGAAAGGTTCTAGGAGATTATATGAATGTCTAGTGATATAGAATATTCTAAAAAATTCTAGATATATCCAGAATTATTAAAGTAGATTCTAGGCGATTTTCGGAAATACTATAAATGATTGGGGCAATGGTATATTTTAATAAATTCTAGATGTATCTAGAAATATTGTAGAAGATTCTCGGAGATTTCAGCAGAAATATGTCAGACTTCAAGAGATTATGTTAATTATATTATTGTATGTCTAGAAATTATCTAGCGCCCGCTATATGATTTTAAAAATATCTAGAAACATTCTGGAATATTCTAGAAGATTCTAGCCGATTTTGTAAATGACTAGAAATACAGAATATTTTAAAATATTTCAGGTATATCTAGAAATATTGTAGAAGATTCTAGGTGATCCTCAGAATGTCTAGCAATATTCTAGAAGATTCCAGCAGTTTCTGTAAATTACTAGAAATATGGGATATTTTAAGAGATTTTAGATATATCTAGAAATATCGGATATTTCAAGAGATACTAGATATATTTAGGAAAATTTTAGAAGATTCTAGATGATCCTGGAAATGTCTAGAAACATTCTGCAAGATTCGAAAAGATTCTAGTAGATTCTATGAATGACTAGGAATATGGAATATTTTGAGATATTCTAAAAATATCTAGAAATATTGTAGAAGATTCTAGGTGATTATAAGAATGTCTAGAAATTTTCCGGAAGATTCTATGTGATTCTTTTAAATGACTTTTCTCTGAGCAAAAAAGATTCTGGAACCTTTTTTGGACTCTGAACGTGTGCCCAGTAAATCGTAACTCGTGCGTGCCGGTAAAGCATACGTAATGAGGGTTTCATTGAATGTCCGAAAGAGATACATTCCATAAGCCGTGTCTATTCAGCATTTATAATTTATAAGGTTCATAGTGCGGCCTTGCCGACTGTTATCGACCCTACTAATATCGATTTGCTTTTGGCTAACGCAAGTACAAAGTAATTCTTTTATCTAGTATTCAATTTACCGCCACGCTTTTCTTCTTCTCCCTGGTTTATTTTCCGATTCTCTTTGCCTCGATTCTCACGATTCACCTATTGGAACTTGCGATAGTGAGTCATGAGCTTCGCACTGGTTTCATTTTCTTGAGATTTTTTTCCTTCTTTTGTTCCCTGAAAAATAACAAAATTTTAAATATAATTTCCAAATCAATGTTTTCGAAAAAAATCTGCGAGGTGCTGCAAGATTCTAGAATATTCTTGTTGCGTTTAGAAGATTGTGAAAACTTCTTAATGGTTCTAGAAGATCTCAAAAGATACTTGGTTAGAAACATTCTAGAAGATTCTAGGAGATTTTAGGAATTTTCAGGAGGATTTCGGAATATTCTTGTCAAACCTAGGAGATTCTGGGAAGTTAAAATGGCTTCAGAGGATTTCAAAAGATGTTACGTAGTGCCGGAAAATAGGAATTTTTAGATCATTATGAAAGATTCTAAAAATATTGCAGAAAATTCTAGGTGATTCTAAAAATGTCTAGAAGTACTCTGAATGATTATGAAAGTATGTAGAAATATCCTAGGAGATTCTAAAAATGACAAGAAATATTTTGGAAGATTATTGGAAATTCTAGATATGTCTATGAATATTTTGAAAGATTCTAGTAGATTCCAGAAATTTCTAGAAATATTCTGAAAAATTTGAGAAAACTCCAAAAATGTCTAAAAACATTCTGGAAGATTCTAAAAGTATTCTAGAAGATTCTGGGCGATTTAAAAAATTTCTGGAAATATTATAATTGATTCTAGGAGATTCTGGGTAGAAATATCCTTGATAATTCTAGGAGATTTCATGAATTACAAGAAATATTCTAGATAATTACAATATATTCTTCTAAATGTGTCTTGAAATATCGTAGAAGTATTTAGGTTATTCTAAATATATCTAGAAATTTTCTGACAGATTCTAGAAATGTGTCAAAATCTTCCAAGAGAATAAATATAACTAGAAATATTTTGAAAGTTTTTATTAGATTTTATAAATATTGAGAAAGACTTAAGGATATTTTTGTTGGATCTAGAAGAATCTATAAGATTATAGAAGGTGATAGAAGATTCTTGAAGATTGAAAGCACGTCTAGAAGATATGAAAAAAATTGTAGGTGTTTCTTGAAGATCTCAAAAGGTACTGTAGGTAGTTTTAAAAAATAGGAAGATCCTTCGAGATTCCAGAAGTATCTGGAAATATTTCGAGAGATGCTAGGAGATTATAAGAATGTCAAAGAACATTGAAAGGACCCTGGATGATTCTACATATGTTCAGAAACATTTTCTGAATCTTAAGAAATTTCCACAAAGATTTTAGGATTCTGAAAGATTTCGGAAGCTTCTAAAACATTTCAGTTAGTTCAAGTTTTTGGAAGGCTCGAAATAATTACACAAATTTCTTGAATATTTTTTAGAGTTTTTAGAAGTTGTAGAAGGGTTTTGAAGATTTCAGGTATTCTGGGGATTTCTAGAAGATGCTGAAATATTTCAAAAGATTCTTGTTCTGTTTAGAAGATTGTGGAAACTTCTTCGTGGTTCTGGAAAATTTTAGAAGATACTAGGCTAGAAATATTCCAGAAGATGCTAGGAGATTCTTGGAATTTCCAGGATGATTTCGAGATATTCTTGCTGAATCGAGAAGATTCTGGAAACGTCAAGGTGGTTTTATAAGATTTTAAAAGATATTAGATAGTTTCAAAAATAAGAAAAAATTTTTGATGATGAAAGATTGTAGAAGGTTCTAGAAATGTCTAGAACCATTCTGGAAGATTTTGGAAGTATTTTAGAAGATTCTAGGTGATTCTGCAAATTTCTCGAAATATTCTGGAAGATTCTGGGTAGAAGTGTACTGGAAAAATCTATAAGGTTCAGTGAGTGACTAAAAATATTTTCAAAGATCCCATAGATATGTAGAAATATTCTTGGCGATTCTCAAAATAACAGAAATATTTCAGAAGATTTTAGTAGGATATAGAAATTTTTAGGATGATTTAAGGGTATTCTTGTTGAACCTAGAAGATTCTGTAAGGCTCAGAAGATTGTGGGAGATGATGGAGGATTCTTTTACGATTGAAAGAACTTCTAGAATATTATGAAAAACTGTAGATGGTTCCAGGAGATTTTAAAAGGTTCTAGGAGATTACAGAAATTTCCAGGAAGATTTCAGGGTATACTTGTTAGATCTAAAAGATTCTATAAGTTTTTAGAAGATTCTAGAAGATCTCGGAATCTTCTAAATCATTTCAGGTGGTATGTAAATTGTTTAGGTGTCTCTCAAATATTATAGAAGATTCTGGAAGATTTTAGAATGTTTTAGGAAGTTTTAAAAGATTTGAGAAGATTTTCAGGTATTCTAGGAGTATCTACAAAATTTTGAAAGATTCTAGGTGGTTCTGGAAAGTTCCGGAAAATATTAAGAGACTCCGTTTTCTAGGAGCTTATGGATTATAATTGAAGATTTCGGGAGATGCTATAAATTCTAGAGAAAAATTTCTGAATAATTTTGAAAAATTTTATTAGGTTTCAGAGATTTGAAGAAATATTCTGAATGATTCTAGGAGATTCTATAAATTTCAAGGAAGATTCCAAGATGCGATGATGGGCCACGAGCTTTGCACCCTCGCGTGCCTTGTCAAGTCTTGCTGAAAAAATTTGACAGCCTTTATCTAACATTTCATATCATGTCTAGGGGAAAATTGTATTTGGATAGTGAAGGAAATATGTGACTAAAGGGTCGCTGAACTCGAAACGATTTGTTCTCAAAGCTTTTCTGGATTTGAATTTTTTCATTTAGTTGGGAAAGTTTGAGAATCTGAGTTCTATCGGCATTGGAAATGAACTTTTAGAAGTGTTTTCCAAGAGAGAATTCAAAGAACTCTTGTGAAAAAGATTTTTTTGAAACTCTTGCAAAAAGTTACAAACGGAAAGCTCTCTTATATATCAATTAAAATTTAATAAGAATTAGAATTATAGATAATTTTTAAATTTGAAGTTGATCTCTTTCAAAGTGAAATCTCCAAAATTCAAACAATTTAATGAATCGAAATGATTTTAAATTAGGTAACCGTTTAGATACATGTTTGTCTAAGGCTTCTGGTTCGATCACTGATGTTAAGCAGCGCTTGGCTCGATTATACTCGGGTGGAAGCCATTGTGCAAATAAATTCATTTATTACTAGAAAATTATATGCCTGATTCAAAGGGATTATTGGGATATAATAAATAATGCAATATTTCAATTTGACAATAAATCAATATCACTTACTAGTCATTACATCAGCATCATTAATCGGTTGATTTACCAATTTTCAGAATGACTAGCGAACAAACACGCGCGCTATGCGCGCGATTATTGACCTTTTTTTTATTTTTACCAATTTCTAAACTAGAAATGGAGGGTAGATATTTAAAAATAGAAGAAAAAATAGTTTGAGAAATAAATATAATATTAATAAAATAAAAATAAATATGAAAGCAGAAATATATCAGAACATTGCTACTAAGGGTTTACTGGCCACAAACTATATGAAAACAATACACAAGCAAATATCTATTTATCTTGAAATACTTACGCCTTAGTATTAAATAAGAGTCAGACTACTCTTGAATTCTTTTGAAACCTTTTATACCTTGCGAAATTTCTTGAAATGCCATGAATTCTTCTGAAATCTCATGAAATCACATTAATTTCTCTGAAGCCCCATAAAATCCCTTAAAAATTTTTTTAATACTTTGAGAAATTCCAACATTTTTCAAAATCTGTTGTAATCAAATGAAAAATGTTGTGAACCCGTGAGATCCCATACATTTTCTTGAAATCATTTGAAATTCCTCATCATTTTGTAAACCTGTTGAAATTACTTGAAATCCTTCGAATCCTATTCAAGAGTTAATTTCCTTATACCTATTCGGACAGATTTTTGGAAGACTGTCCTCATTTTTTTATTCAAATTTCAAAATTTAAATTTAGATATATGAACTCGGAATTGTGATGGTTTCAAAAGATGTTTGAAGATTTTAAAGAGTCTGGGAGTTTCCAGAAGATGGTGCAAGATTCTAGAATATTCTTGTTGCATTTAGAAGATTATGGAAATTTCTTGATGGTTCTAGAATATTTCAAAAGATACTAAGTTGAAAATATTCTATGAGATTCTAGGAGACTTCAGAAATTTTCAAGAAGATTTCGGGATATTCTTGTTGAATCTAGAAGATTCTTGAAAGTTGAGGATGTTTTAGAGGATTTCGAAGTATATTGGGTAGTTCCGAGAGATAGGAATTTTTACAACATGATGAAAATTTCTTGAGAATTTTAGAAATGTTTAGAAATATTTTAGAAGATTCTGAAAATATTCCAGAAGATTCTAGGTGATTCTAAAATTGTCTCGAAATATTCTGAAGATAACTAGACATATTTTGGTTGATTTTCGTAGATTTTAGAAATGTACAGAAATAGTCTGGAGGATTCTAGAAAATTCTAGAAATGTCTAGAAATATTCTAGAAGATTCTGGAAGATCCTTGGTAGAAATATTTTTGAAAATTCTAGGAAATTTTATAAATTACTAGAAATATTCTTAATGATTTTGAAATATTCTTCTAGATATGTGTAGAAGAAAATGTCTATAAATATTTAAAAAATATTTCGAAATATTCTAGGAGATTCTAAATATTACTAGATATATTTTGTGAACCTGTGAAATCGCATACATTTTTTGGAATCATTTGAAATTCCTCATCATTTCTCAAACCTGTTGAAATTACTTAAAATCCTTCAAATCCTATTGAAAACTTTAATTTTTTGTACCTATTTGAACAGATTTTTGGAAGACTGTTCTCATTTTTTCATTTGAATTTAAAAAATCAAGCTTAGATATTTGAAATCGAAATCGTGATGGTTTCATAAGATGTTTGAAGGTCTTAAGGAGCCTAGGAATTTCCAGAAGATGGTGCAAGATTCTAGAATACTCTTGTTGCGTTTATAAGATTATGGAAACTTCCTGATGGTTCTAGAATATTTCAAAAGGTACTAAGTTGAGAATATTTTATAAGATTCTAGGAGATTTCAGGAATCTCCAAGAAGATTTCGGGATATTCTTGTCGGAACTAGAAGGTTTTGGGAAGTTAAGGTTGTTTTAGAGGATTTAAAAGTATATTAGGTAGCTTCGAAAAATGGGGATTTCTAGAGCATTATAAAAATTTCTGGAAAATTCTAAAAATGTCAAGAAATATTTTGGAAAATTCTGAAAATATTCAGAAGATTCTAGGTGATTCTGAAATCGTCTAGAAATATTCTGAAAAGCTTTAGAAATATTCTAGGAGATTCTCAAAATATCTAGAAATATTTTGGATGACTTTAGTAGGATCAATAAATGTCTAGAAATATTCTTGAAGACTCTAGAATACTCTAAATATGTCTAGAAATATACTGAACGATTCTGGGAGATGCTTGGTAGAAATATTTTTGAAAATTCTCAGAAATTCTATAAGTTACTAGAAATATTCTGAATGATTTTGAAAGATTTTTCTAGATATGTCTATTAAAAAAATGTCTAGAAATATTCCGAAAGGTTCTAAAAATATGTCGAAATATTCTAGGAGATTTTAAATATTACTAGATGTATTTTGAACCCCTGAAATCCCACATATTTTTTGAAATCATCTGAAATTCTTCATCAATTTTTAGACCTGTTGAAATTACTTGGAATCCTTCGAATCCTGTTGAAGAGTTAAATTCTTTGTACCTGTTTGGACAGATTTTCAGAAGACTGTCCTCATTTTCGTATTTGAATTTCAAATTTCAAATTTGGATATATGAACTCGGAATCGTGATGGTTTCAAAAAATGTTTGAAGATATTAAGGAGTCTGGGAGTTTCCAGAAGATGGTGCAAGATTCTAGAATATTCTTGTTGCGGTTAGAAGATTACGGAAACTTCTTGATGGTTCTAGAATATTTCAAAAGATACTAAGTTAAAAATATTCTATGAGATTCTAGGAGACTTTAGGAATTTTTAGGAAGATTTCAGGATATTCTTGTCGAAACCAGAAGATTCTGGGAAGTTGAGGTTGTTAAGAGGATTTCAAAGAGTATTAAGTAGTTCCGGAAGATAGGAATTTTAAGAACATTATGAGAATTTCTGGAAAACTCTAGAAATATCTAGGAATATTTTTGAAGATTCTGAAAATATTCCAGAAGATTCTAGGTGATTCTAAAATTGTCTCGAAATATTCTGAAAGACTCTATAAAAATGTAAAAATATTTCACGAGATTCTAAAAGTAACTGGAAGTATTTTTCATGATTTTGGTAGATTCTATAAATGTCTGGAAATATTCTGGAAGATTCTAGAAAATTCTACAAGTGTCTTGAAATATTCTCAAAGATTCTGGAAGTTTCTGTGTAGAAACATTCTTAAACATTCTAGGAGATTTTATAAATTACCAGAAATATTGTGGATGATTTTGAAAGATTCTTCTAGATATGTCTAGGAAAAAAAAGTCTAGAAATATTTTGAAAGATTCGAGAAATACAGGTATTGCGAAATATTCTAAGAGATTTTAAATATTACTTGATATATTTTGTGATTCCGTGAAATCCCATACATTTTTGAAATCGTTTGAAATTCCCCATTATTTTTTACGCCTGATGAAATTACTTGAAATTCCTCGAATCCCATTGGAGTCTTTTGAAACATTCTGCAATCCGCAGAAATCCTCGAAAAGTCCCAAGGCTGCCACAGTCGCTTTTAGTCACTTTTTTTCAAACCACTTTTAAATCATTTTTTTGAAATGAAGTCACTATAGCTCACACTATAATTACCCTGAAGACTTTCAAATTCGCATTTAATTCTTATGGATTTCATTAGATTCTTATTCACTAATTCTGTTCACTCCCACTTATCCGAATTTAATGGAATTTTTTTGGATCTTAAACATTTTGTCGGTTTATGATGAAAGATGCTGTCGGGTTTTCCTCGACCGGCGTAAGTCCTTTGTCTCACATCAACATTTTAATAATTTTTTTTCAAATTTCGATTTTGTAAGATGTGAAAAAATGTCTGTCTAGCTCCGCTGGGATTCGAACCCAGGACTTTAGATTGCCGGTCTGGTCTGCTTACCCACTAAGCTATGGAGAGAACGAGATTCATTTTCCACAACCTTCTACGAGCGAATTACGTCGTAATTCTTATGATTGTAAGTTACATGCTTTTTGACGGTCTGAAATCAATACAAATTTGATGGAGTGGGCGAGTAGAGGAAAACCCGATAACATCTTTCATGGTTGAAATTTACCTGGCCAAAACCCATTCCATCAAATTTGTATTGATCTTAGACCTTCGAAAAGCATGTGTCTTCCAATTGTAGGAATAACGACGTAATTCGGTTAAAGGAGGTTGTGAAAAATGAATCTCGTACTCTCCGTAGCTTAGTGGGAAAGAGCACCAGACTGGCACTCTGAAGACGGTGGGTTCAAATCCTCGCGGAGCTGGAGAAGACTTTTTTTGACATTTTATAAAATCAGTATTTGAATAAAATTATTCTAATATTGACATGAGATGAAGAATTGAGGCCAGTAAAGGAAAAATCGATAACTTGAATTCAAAAAAATTGAAACTTGAATCTTGTTGCCACGCTAATTTTTGAAGGTTTTGTCAAATCAAATCAGCCTTTAATACACTTTTGATAAGGTTTTAAAATAAAGGTAAAGTTTATTAACCAAGTTAATCCCATGAAAATTCAAAATTTCAGAGCATTTTGAAAATTAGAAAAAAAATTGAGTTCTATAAATTGTTGTCAAAGTTTCTAGTAGATGACAAAGTAATTGCAAATTGCCTGAATAGTATTTTTAAATTTGATTAAAATGAAAAAAGTTATATGATTTTCAAAATTTGTTAAATTTTCAAAACATAGAAAAACTATTCCTCTGCTAGATTAACTAATTACAATCAAGATTTTCACTGGATATCAAATATGCTTCAAAATTATTCCAACGAATCGTTTCGATTAGCAGAAAATTCAATAAATTTTATCATTTTCAACACTTTTTGAAGGACCCAGAATAAAGGTCAAGTTTGTTAACTAGATTATTTGAACCAATATTGAAATATTTGGCGCATTTTAAAGATTGAAAATTTTTTTTTTCAAGTTTCAGAAATTTCTGTCCAAGTTTCTGGTAGATGACAAAAAGGCTTACAAAATTTCTAGAAGACGTTTTTCAATTTGATAAAAATTAAAAAAGTTGAATGATTTCTAATTTTCAAAAATTTCAAATAATAAAAAAAAATATTTATTTCTAGCAAATTAATCAATTCCAATTTACATTTTTAGTTCGTATTAGATATATTTAGAAATGATTCCAGTAATATTATTTGGTTCATCATAAATTCTACAAGTCATATTATTCTCAAAATTATAATTTTTTTTGAGAGTTCAATAGGATATAATTATGATTTTTGTCAGATGTCAACAAGATCTACAAGTTACCTTAATGACAGTTTTCGTTTTGACACAAATATCAAAAGTTCTTTAAATTTAATAATTAAGCAGAGTATTTGTATATCGGGAATTCTGAGATATCTTTTAAAACACAGTGAAATAATTTTTAATATTTTCTTCGAAGGGGCTACAAATTTTTTAATTATTTAAATTTTTTGTTCCAAATTCAATCACCAGAAAAATCCTTAAACATTCTACATTCGGCATAATAAATATTCCAGAAGTGACTCATATAATTAAAAAATATATATATTGAAATATTCACTACTTAGGCTATATATTTTTGCAAATTTGATGGATAACGCAAAATTCATATCGCTTTCGTGTTATTCTTAGAACAAAATTATATCATGTATTTGTTTGAAATCAAAAGAACTTCTATAAGTAACAAAAACAAGATATTTAAATGATAGTGTAAGATTTGCTGTGAAATTGTACCTCGGTTCGGGGCTGTTTATTTCATTCGTGACGAAAAAGTATGAATAAAATAAACTTCTTTCTTGTACTTAATAATTACTTATTACAACAATTAGCATTTCGTTTGACAGGAAAACCTAATTATTATTAGGATCATATTGAAAAACATACTTATTTCCAATATTCCATTTGATTTTGTCTATGTCTGCATAAGCTAATCATTGAGCCCGAAGTCGAATTTAAAAATAATTTCAGTTGCCCGTACAGTTTTTGATTTAAGTTACAATATTTATGATGTTTGAAAAAGTGAAGTCGAAACACATGCATTAACTGCATTAAACCGAGCATCATAAGCAAAATCATCATAATTTGAAAAATTAGAACTTTTTAATGTCTCAAAATCAAACAATCTTAGACGTCAAGCATTTTGTATTCGATGAAACCAAATAATTGAAACTGTTCAAGATCGTAAACTTCAAATTGATGATTTTTTAAAAACGAAATCTCGAAAATCCAGCAGTAATTAAAATCCTAAAGACATTAAACTTAAGCTTCAGAAATTCTTCAAATTTTCGAAATCAAGCTTCTCGAGTGGGAAACATGGGTTGAAAAACTCTTCGAATTGATTATGATTTTGAATTAAAAGCTTTATAAAAATCGAAACTTTTCAAGGCTGGAAAGTTAATCTAATATTAATAGCTTTCAAATATTAGAAGGACTAAAACCAGCTGAATATTTTTATTCGAGTTAAATAAAAATCCTCTAGGTTGGACAGAATTGTAAAATTACTCTCTGCACCAAGCGTGCGTGACTGCAATCAATCCACTCAGCTAATTGGAGGAAAATTGGGCAGAAAAATCACGTAGTCCCTGGCAATGATTCCTCGAGACCTTCGTCGAAAATTATACAAAATTTTTATCGGCATGTGATCTGAATTTTAGTTCTAAAGAGAAATTAGACTGTATTATTACTGTTATATTTTTACATCAATCATGTTCTCATTTGGCGCAACAATAACTAGATTTGTATCGCTTATTAGGAGAAAATGATCCTTGGCTAGGTATCATGCCAGTAATGAAAAATAAACTCTTCTTATATCACGCGAACGATGACTCACAAAAATTGCGATGGTTGAAATTTAAAATTTGTCGGAATCAGAATGCATAATTTTTCGAAAAAGTTAGTTTTTTACATTAGAACTTTCCAAACATTTTTAAAATTTGGATAAGTGACAATATCAGAAATTCTTGATGAGCTGATTTCAACTGCAATCTTATGCAAACTCATGCAATCCCATGCAATACAATGAAATCCATCACAATCTCTTGTATTCCAGTAAAATCTCGTGGCAGTCACGAACAATCCTTGACAGTCCCTTGTAATTCTATGCAATCTCTTGCAGTTCTTTGTAATTCCATGTAATCCTTCGCAGTCCCTTGCAATTCCACACAATCCCATGCAATCCTTGGAAATTTTTTGTAATCCCATGTTACCCCGATGCAGTCACATGCAATCCTTTGAAGTCCCTTGTGATTCTATGCAATCCTTGAAACCACTTGTAATCCAATGAAATCACGATGCAGTCACATGCAATCCCTCACAATCCCTTGTATTGCATGAAATCTCAATGCATTCGCATGCAACCCTTCACAGTCCCTTTTGATTCTATGCAATCCTTGGTGATTCCATGCAACCCTTTGCAGTCGCTTGTCATTTCATGCAATCCCATGCAATTCTTGACACTCCCTTGTAATCGCACGAAATCTCAATGCAGTCACATGCAATATTATACAGTCTCTTGCAATTCTATGCAATCCCTTGCAGTTCTTTGTAATTCCATGTAATCCTTCACTTCTTTGTAATTCCATGCGATCTCATGCAATCCCAGACAATCCCTTGTAGTTTCATGATACCTCGATGCAGTTACATGCAATCCTTTGGAATTCCTTGAGATCACATGAAATCTCGATGCAGTCAAATGCAATCCTTTACAGTCCCTTGTAATTCTATGCGATTCTTGACATCCTCTTGTAGTTCCATGAAATCCTGATGCAGTCACACGCAATCCTTCACAATCCCTTGTAGTCCCATGAAATCTCGATGCATTCACATGCAATTCTTTACAGTCCCTTGTAATTTTATGCGATCCTTTACAATCCTTTGTGATTTGATGCAACCCTTCATAGCCTCTTGTAATTCCATTCGATCCCATGCACTCCCTAAAACTCCCTCGTAATCCCATAAAATCTTGATGCAGTAACATGCGATCCAATAAAATCCCTTGTAATCACATAAAATTTTGATGCAGTCACATGCAATCCCTTACAATCCCTTGTAGTCCCATAAAATCTTGATGCATTCACATGCAATCCTTCACAGTCCCTCGTAATTCTATGCAATCCTTGACAATCCTCCGTAATTCCATGCAACCCTTTACAGTTTCTTATAACTCCATGCAATCTCATGCAATCTCATGCAATCCTTGAGAATCCCTTGCAATCCCATGAAATCTTGATGCAGTAACATGCAATGCTTTACAATCTCTTGTAATTACATGAAATCTCGATGCAGTCAAATGCAATCCTTTACAGTCCCTTGTAATTCTATGCGATCCTTGACAACCCCTTGTAGTTCCATGAAATTCTGAAGCAGTCACACGCAATTCTTTACAATCCCTTGTAATCTCATGAAATTTTGATGCATTCACATGAAATCCTTTACAGTCCCTTGTCATTCTATGCGATCCTTCATAATCCTTAGTAGTTCAATGCAACCCTTTGCATCCTCTTGTAATTCCATGTGATCTCATGCAAACCTTGAAACTCCCTTATAATCCCATGAATTCTTGATGCAGTAATATGCAATCCTCTACAATCCCTTGTAATCACATGAAAACTCGATGCAGTAACATGCAATCCTTCACAGTCCCTTGTAATTCTATGCAATCCTTTACAATGCGTTTGTAATTCCATGCAACTCTTTACAGTCTCTTGTCATTTCATGCAATCTCATGCAATTCTTGACACTCCCTTGTAATCGCACGAAATCTCAATGCAGTCGCACGCAGTCCTTCACAATCCCTCTTAGTCCCATAAAATCTTGATGGAGTCACATGCAATCTATTACAGTCCCTCGTAATTCTACGCAATCCTTTGCAGTTCTTTCTAATTCCATGCTATCTTTTACAGTCCTTTGTAATTGCATTCAATCTCATGCAATCCTAGACTATCCCTTGTAGTCCCATGAGACCTCGATGCAGTCACGTGCAATCCTTTACAATCCCTCTTAGTCGTATGAAACCTCGATGCAGTCACATGCAAGCCTTTACAGTCCCTTGCAATTCTATGAAATCCTGTACAGTCCTTTGTAGTTCCATGCAATCCTTCACTATTCTTGGTAATTCTATTCAATCCTTGACAGTCCTTTGTAATTCCATGCAATCCTTCACTATTCTTGGTAATTCTATGCAATCCTTCACAGTCCTTTGTAATTCCATGCAATTCCTCACAGTCCCTGGTGATTCCATGCAAATCCATGCTATCCTTGACAATCCCTTGTAGTCCCATGAAATTTTGATGCAATCACATACAATCCTTTACTGACCCTTTAAATGCCATGAAATCTCGATGCAGTCACATGCAAGCCTTTCCAGTCCCTTGCAATTCTATACAATCTCTTGTAATCCCGTTAAATCTTGACGCAGTAACATGCAATCTTTCACAATTAATTGTAGTGCCATGAGATCTCGATGCATTCACATGCAATCCTTTATAGTCCCTCGTAATTTTATGCAATCCTTCACATTTTTTTGTAATTCCATGCAACCCTTTACAGCTTCTTATGACTCCATGCAATCTCAGGCATTCCTTTGCAGTCCTTCGTGATTCCATGCAATCCCTTGAAGTCCCTTGTGATCCCATGCAGCCCTTGAAAATCCTATGTAATCTCATGAAATTTTGATGCAGTCACATGCAATCCTCAAAATTTCCTTGTAATTCTATACAATCATTCACCGTCCTTTACATTTCCATGCAATCCTTGACAATCCTTTGTATTCCCATGAAATCTCGAAGCAATCACATGCAAACCATTACATTCCCTTGTTATTCTACGCATTCCTTGACAAACTCTTATGATCCTATTTAATCTCAATGTAATCACATGCAAGCATTTACATTCCCTTGTAATTCTATGCCGTCCTCCACAGTCCTTTGTAATTGCATGAAGTCCTTCACATTTTTCGGAATTCCATGCAATCCTTGACAATCCTTCGTCTTCTCATTAAACCTCGATGCAATCACATGCAGTCTTTTACTGTCCCTTGTAATCCCATAAAATCTTGATGCAATCACATGCAATCCTTTAAGATCCCTTGTAATTTTATGCGATCCTTTACAATCCTTTGTAATTCAATGCAGTGCTTTACAGCCCCTTGTTATCCCATGCGATCCCATGCAATCCTTGAAACTCTTGTAATCCTATGAAATCTTGATGAAGTAGCATGCAATCCTCCGCAATTCCTTGTAATCACGTGAAATCTCGATGCAGTTACATCCAATCCTTTACAATCCTCTCTAATTCCATGCAACTCTATACAGTTTTTTAAAATTCCATGCAATCTAATGCAATCCTTGACAATCCCTTGTAATCTCATTATATCTCGATGCTGTCGCATGCAATTCTTTACAATCCCCCTTAGTCCCATAAAATCTCGATGCAGTCACATGCAATCTATCATATTTCCTTGTGATTCTGTGCATTCCTTTGAAGTTCTTTCTAATTCCGTGCAATCTTGTACAGTCCTTTGTAATTGCATGCAATCCCATGCAGTCCTAGACAATCCCCTGTAGTCCCATGCGACCTCGATGCAGTCACATGCAATCTTTTACAGTTTCTTGTGAACCTATGCAATGCTATGCAGTTCTTTTAAATTCCATGCAATCCTCCACAGTCCTGTGTGATTCCACAAATCCCATGCAATCCTAGACAATTCCTTATAGCTCCATGATACCTCGATGCTGTCACATGCAATCCATTACAATTCCTTGCAATCCCATTAAATCTGGATGCAATCACATGGAATCCTTCACGGTCCTTTGTCATTCGACGCAATCCTCGGCAACCCCTTGTAATCCCATGAATTTTTGATGCAGTCACTTGCAATCCTTCACAATCCTTTGTAGTCCCATGAAATCTTGATTCTTTCTCATGCAATCCTCGACAGACCCCTGCAATCCCACGAAATCTCGGTACAGTCACATGAAACTCTCTACAATCCCTCTTAGTTCCATGAAATCTCGAAGCGGTCACATGCAATCCCTTACAGTCACTTGTAATTATATGCAATCCTTTGCAGTCCTTCGTGATTCCATGTGATCCTCTGCAGTCTCTTCTAATTCCATGCAATCTCATGCAGCTCTTGAAAATCCTATGTAATTTTATGATATCTAGATGCAGTCACATGCAATCCTTTACATTCCCTTGTAATTCTATGCAATCCTTTACAGTCCTTCACAACTCCATGCAATCCTTTACAGTTTCTTGTTATTCCATGCGATTCCATGTAATCCTTGGCAATCCCTTGTAATCCCATGCATTGCTTCACAATCTCTTGTAACCCCATGAAATCTCGATGCAATCGCATGCAATCCTTTACAGCCCCTTGTGATTCTACACAATCCTTGACATCTTCGGCAATCCCTCGTAGTCCCATGAAGTCTCGATGCAATCACATGCAATCCTTTACAGTCCCTTGTGATTCTATGCCATCCTTGACAATCCCTTCTGATTCTATGAAATCTCAATGTAGGCACTTCACAGTCCCTCGTAATTCTAAGCAATCCTTTACAGTATTTTTAAATTCCATGCTGTCCTTCACAATTCCTTGGAATTCTATGCAATCCTTGACAATCCCTTGCAGTCCCATTAAACCTCGATGCAATCACATAAATCACTTACAATCCCTTGTAATTCTATGCAATCCTCGACAATTCTTTGGGATCCCACGAAATATCGATGCAGTCACATGCAAGCCTTTACAGTGCCTTGTAATTCTATGCAATCCTTGACAATCCTTTGGGATCCCATAAAATATCGATGCATTCACATGCAAGCCCTTACAGTCGCTTGTAATTCTATGCAATCTTTTGCAGTCCTTTGTAGTGCCATGCAACCTTTTGCAGTCCCTTGTAATTTCCTGCAATTCCATGCAATACTTACAATCCCTTGTGATCCCATCAAATCTCGGTGCAGTCACATGCAATCTCTTACAGTCCTTTATAATTCCAAACAATTCCACGCAATACGTACAATCGCTTATACTCTCATTAAATTTGATGCAGTCACATGCAATATTTTACAGTCCGTTGTAATGCAATGCAATCCCTTGCAGCCCTTTACAATTCATTTCAATTTCATGAAATATCGAAGCAGTCACATGCAATTTTTGACAGTTCTTTGAAGCTCGATGCAATCTAAATGCAATCATTTACAATCCCTTGTAATCCCTTTCATTTTCAATGTAATCCCATGCACTGCAATCTGTATTTAATCCCGTGGAATCTCATTCGATATAATGCGATTTCCTGCAATCCTTTGCAATCCCTTGCAATCATTCGCAATCTTTTGTAATCCTCCCTTGTGGAAAAATATTATAGGAAATTCAGTACAAATCTACAATGATTCTCCTATAATGAATTCCTGGTAATTTTTTCGCGATTCTAGAATAATTATTATAGGAAATCATTATGAGGAAATCTGTATGGAAATAAATAATGTTAAAATATTGAAAGAATCGATGTAAGACGTAGACAAATTCCAAACAAAAGAATAATTTAAGTATTTACTTAAGGCATGATTTAAAATAATTTTAAGAGATTTTACAGGAGCCCACAGATTTCAAGGAGTTTTATAAAATTCTAAAAAAGAAAATTTTAAATAGATCATTTTATTTGAACGAATTTTAAGGAATTTCAAAGGATTTCAAGGAATTTTCACGGATTTTAAGCAATTTCGTCATATTTTATCAAAATTTCTTGATATTTGAAATGATTTCGAAGATTTTCGAACACATCAGGGGATTTGATGAGATTCCAAAGGATTTCAGCAGGTTTCGAGGGACTACCACGGGTTTTAAAGCCTTTAAAATGACTATCAAGGATTTTGAAACTTTACAACTAATTTCAAAGCATTTGAAACATTTTGAAATATTTCCGGGGAGCTTAAGGGATTCTTACAGATTTCAAAAGAATTCCAAAATTGTAAGGGATTATCAAAGAATATTGTGAGATTTGCAAAGATCTCAAGAGTTTTCTAGAAAAGTTTGGAAAATAAATTGAATTCAATCAAATTTTAAGGGATTCTCAGCGATTCTCAACATTTCATGGAATTCTAATGTACTTCAAGGAAGTCTCCGAATATTTCAAGGTTGTTCAATGATTTCCAAGGATTTAACGGTTTTTTTTTCAGATAACTCCAATAAATAAGTATAATTTATGTTATGTTTAAGGTATTTCAAATGATTCCTGCTTGATTTAACGGATCCCACGAATTCAAAAAGTTTAAGGAGATTTCAGAGTACTTGTTAGGATTTCCAAAGATTTCAAGAAATTTCTGGAGAACTTTGTAAAATAAATTAAATTAAATTGAATTTCGAGTGAATCTCAGCGATTTCAAAGATCACAATGGATTTTTGAGTATTTTATGGAATTTCACAAGATTTGAACGATTTTATTGAATTTCCAAGGATTTGAAAGATTTCAAGGAATTTTCCAAGATTTCTAGGAATTTAAATTGTCTTTTTGAGAGAACTTTAATGAATAACTTCAATATAATTGATATTCGAGGAATTTGAAATGATTTCTACTTATTTTGAAGGATTTTTAAGATTTTCAAAGATTTTAGGAGATTTTAAGGGTTTTTAAAGAATTTCTATAAAACTTCAGGGAATAAATTAGATTATGTTCCAAGCAATCTTACCAATTAAGGGGATATGAAGGAATTATAAGAATGTCAAAAGATTTGAAAGATTTTAAGTTATTTTAAAAGATTCCAAGGGATTTATAGATACATAAATTCTAAAATTTGACAAGGTTTGAAGAATTTTATTGAATCTCTGAGGATTTGAAGGTATTGCCAAGATTCTTAGGAATTTGAACGATTTTTTAGAAAACTTTAATTTTTAAGTTTAGTTTAATTTAGATTCAAGGGATTTCATACGATTTCTACTTATTCTAACAGATTTTCACGATTTCCAAATATTTCAAAGGAGTAGAAGAGATTTGAAAGCTACAGAATTTCAAGGAATAAATTAAATTTATTTTTACAGGGTTTTCAAGAATTTCAAGAGATATTGAGCACTGTAAAACACCGATTCTTAAAAGTACGCCGAATTCGGTACAGTTTTGAGTCGCAACATTTTTGAGACACGAAAATTAATTAAGGAAAAATTAAAATTGTCATTGTTCAAGAAGGATACAACAAATTTCACACCGATGGTTTTCTGTGAGGAACTGAAAAAATTTCAAAGGATTTTAAACATTTTGAGTTATTTTCAAAGATTGTGAAGAATTTGAAAACGTTTAAAACATTTCAAAGAATTTCGTAGGATTTCCAAAGATTTGAAGGAATTTAGAAGAATCCCACGAGATTTGAGAAATGTTTCAGAACCTCCAAGTGTTTCTCGCATTTTACGGGATTTAACAAATTGCAAGGGATTTCTAGAGAACTGTAGGAAAAGAATTTAATTCATTTAATTTTTTTTGGGTTTTTAAATTATTTCTACAGATTTCTAGCTATTTTGAGGATATCAAAAAAATTCAAAAGGGGTTAAAAGGTTTCAAGGAACTTCTACAGATTTCAAAAGATCTCAAAGATTTGAATGGGTTCAAAAATATTTATAAGGATATCAAGGGATTTCAAGAGACTTCAAAGATTTTTATGGATTTCAATAAAATTTCAAGCGATTCTGAAGGTATCAAGGGAATTGACAGATTTTTGCTGTGTACAGTTTATTTGTGCAGAATCACTATGTTTGTGTATAGTAATTCCATATGAGATTATGAGTGGTCCAAAAAATAGTTCGTTTTTATTTTTTGCACTTTCTACATTAATTTCGTTGATATTTTTATATGATTAATTGCAATGCTGATTATCCTATAATCATTTTCTATATAATGATTTTCCAAAATGAATTTCATATAATCCATGGTATCTGTTGCAATCTCATGCAATATTTTTCAGTCACATATATGCAATTTTGCAATCTTGCAATCAATTCAGGTCTCAATTCTGGAACTCAGATATTGAGGTCCTAAATTAAGACCTCTTTGTTCTTAAATCTAGACAAAGCTGAATTTGAGGCAATAAAGAATATAATTCTGAATAATTTTATTGAAGGTTTCAAATTAAAATATAAAATAATATTATTACAACATTTCTTTATTTTGCAGTATCTATTATCTAAGATAATAGAAAAGAAAAGCAAGAACAATATTTTTTATTTTTGATGAAATTGATCTAATATTTCCAGAAATAATATATATTATATTTTTGTACAATATGGTCCTACTGGATGACAATTTATGGAGAAAAATTTTTCCCATCCCGACGAATATTTACTGAGAGAGAGAGGGGGTGATATTTTTGTTTTAATATATTTGTTTTTAATATTAGTAAAAAAGTGTGCATTTCTTCAATTTTGATATGATTTTTCACTCCCTTTTCGTTGAAAACAAGCATCTTTTGACTTCAAAAATGAAGGTCAAATATAATTTTTTTTACCTTTGACCATTTTCATTGTTCTTTCGTTTTGTACTTAAAAGGAGGCTGAGTTTTTTTCTCTTTCAAAAATCTTCAAGTGAAAAAGTGTACTAACAATTTTTTGCTTATGAAAATAAGCGTTAACGACTTTGGCGCGCCCCATGAAGTCGGAGCTTATCCACTAGAATACTTAACGCTTTTTCCATAAACAAATGACTGCCAGCCCAATTTTTCACTAGAGGATTTTTGAGAGGAAAAAACCTTAGCTTTCTTCAAGCATAAAATAAAACCAAAAAGATGGTTGAAAGTTAAAGAGAAGTGAAATATTTTTTTGACCTCCATTTTTGAAGGTCGAGTATTTATTTTTTCAAAATATCCATTGGTTTAGTGAAAAGAGCGTGAAAAATTCTTTCAAAATTGTGAGAAAGGAAATTTTTCTTGCCCATATTAAAAGAGTTTCAAATCATCGAAGCAGATGGTATTCCCAGAAAACAACTGAAGGCTCATTTTTTAAATAAAAAAAATTTGGCCCACTTTCTCTCCTTGGGGGCCTTGAAGAAAAAAGCTCGGCTTTCTTTCAAGTCTGAAAAGAAACAAAAAAGGTTACCCAAATCTTAAATAAAGTGAAATGAATATTTTACCTTCATTTTTGAAGGTCAAATGCATATATTTTTTCGAATTGTAATGATCATTGAGAAAAGCGTGAACATTTTTATTGAAACTGTATAAGGCAAAAAAAATTGTTATTGATATTGAAAAAGTTACAAGTCGCTGAATTCGATGGTTCACCAAAGAAAAAAACCAAAAATATCTCCTATTATTAAAATATTGTGAATTTAATGACTCCGAATGATAATCTGAAAAATCCTATGATTTTTCAAATTAAGAAAACCAATTTTTGACAAAAAATACTAACATAATATACAGTTGTTAAGAGACTCTAAATCCCATGAAAAACACTAACATAACATAACAGAAAATTACTCATAATTTCAAATCTTTTTTAATTATTTTATTTTAAAATACCGATTTTTGGTGTATAACATGAAAGTAACCTAAAATTGTTCAAATATCATGAACCTTTGAAATCTAATTATTTTGTTCTAAAATCTCAATTCGCGGTGAAAGGAACGCAAACAAAACCAAAAAACGTAAATCACTGGAAGATTCTTAATCCTTGAAGTCTAATAATTTTTAACCAAAAATACATATTCCTGATGTAAAAGGAAAACATAACCTAAAATTGTAGACAATTGGGAATCTTAATGATGTTTTTCGTTTGAAAATCTTGACTTCCGGTGAAAAAAAGCTAATACAACCTAAGAGTTTTAGAAATTTTGAATCCGAACTTGTTCAAATTTGTGAATTTTATTATTTAAAAAAAAAATCATTGGATTTGAATATAATTATTTTTTGTTCAAAACTACGAATTTCAGGTGGAACACATCTACATAGCCAGAGTCTGTTGAAAATATTTCCCGATAAGAAACACTAACATAGCATAATAGAAAATTACTCATAATTGTGAATCATCTTTAATTATTTCATTTTAAAATACCGATTTTTGGTGTATAACATGAAAGTAACCTAAAATTGCTCAAATATCATGAACCTTTCAAATCTAATGATTTTGTTTAAAAATCTCAATTCGCGGTGAAAAAAACGCAAACAAAACCAAAAAACGTAAATCACTGAAAGATTCTTAATCCTTGAAGTCCAATAATTTTTAACCAAAAATACATATTTCTGATGTAAAAGACGAACATAACCTAAAATTGTAGACAATTGGGAATCTTAATGAAGTTTTTTGTTTAAAAATGTTGATTTCCGGTGAAAAAAGCTAATACAACCTAAGAGTTTTAGAAATTTTGAATCCGAACTTGTTCAAATTTGTAAATTTTATTATTTAAAAAAATCATTGGTTTTGAATATAATTATTTTTTGTTCAAAACTACGAATTTCAGGTGAAACACATCTACATAGCCAGAGTCTGTTGAAAATATTTCCCGATAAGAAACACTAACATAGCATAATAGAAAATTACT
>JAUMHM010042873.1:0-15449 GCA_032362435.1 Melikaiella ostensackeni
CGAAGAATAGAGCCAATTTTTCATTCAAAATATCGTTTTTTCATTGTCAGGCCGAAGACTTTTCAGCCCATGTAGTAGACTGAAATTATCGATTGGCTGGTACCCAAGTTTTCGAACCGCCAATCACAAAACTCCTGTCGAACGATGAAAGAAATCAAATCTGCAGCAGGAATCTCGAGCCTGTGCAGAAAATTAAAGATCAGAAGATTAAAGCATCAGGACATGTCTTCGAAATGCAAGCTCCAGGTGGTTTTATTCAAGCTACGCTGCCAGAAAAGCTGCTCAAACCATTTTTGAACTAAATATGTTTTAAATTCAAATTGATCATCATATCGGCTTCTTGTTTGGCTAAGTAAAAACAAGGATCAGCTTTAGTGGGTATCAATCCAGCTTCGTGAAGTTTCTGGCCGAATTTCTTGTTCCACTGACGCGCTGATTGTCGAGGACTGTACAAGGATTTTTTCAGCAGACGGAATCTCTCTTCGTGTTTAACTGCTTGCAGATTTCTCCTTGCTTCTTCCCCGAGCTGACGATTCCCACCTTCCCCTTCTTCGAGAGTTATCTCCGTTAGTATCTCTACGAACAATTGAGAAAGCTGCATGAAAATTTGTTCTTGTAGATCACCATTTAAATAAGCGGTGGACACATCTTATTGATGATCTTCTATATCATACTGAACAGCAAATTCCATGAGTTACCACACTGAGCTCATATGTGCCACAGGAAAAAATACTCCTTTGCAGTCTACGCCAGCACGTCGGTTGAAACCTTGAGCTACTAATCATGCTCTTTTCTCCTGAAAGGTTCCGCTTGAGTGTTGTTTGTTGCGCAGGATCATTCGACATCCTATCAGGCGTCTGTCGTTTGGTCTGTCAACAATTTCCCTGGTCTTATTCTTTAGTAATGATTTGAATTTCTTCTTAATGACATCCTTCCATCCTGAAGCTTCGGAACTGGACATTGCCTCTCTGAACAGCACCTCACAGAGATTTGCTTCTTCTGGGATAATTCGGAATACGCAACATTCATCAGGATTTTATGAAAATTCCAAATCGGAGTTTTCTTCGAAATTCTATTCTAGATCGGAATTCTCTTCGGAATTTTCAAATTCTTGTTTATTAGGTTTTTCTTCTAGATTTTCGAATTTTCGCATTGGGATTAGTGCCGGATGCTGTTGCTCTTCTTCAAGGTTATCCAATTGATTTCCTGTTCCTTAGCATTGTCCAATTCTTTTTTTACTCTTCGTAAAGTTGGTTGGTACATTTCACGAGTTCTTCCCCTACTTCTGGAATGAACTATTCTTGGCCTTCCTGCTCCTCTTCTGACTGGTTGTTCGTTTACCTCGGCTTCAGGGTTCTCCAGTTTCTGAATTTCTTCAATTTGAGCTGGTTCTACATTTTCGTTAATTTCTTGTCTCATTATGGGATTAAATGCGAATTCCATAGTTATAGGTTCTGGAGCAGCTGCGAAATTCTTGAGGTCTTCAGGGGGATTCAGCATTTCTTCGTTGGCAAACTCTTCATATTTTTCTCGCTGGAATTCGTTCAGGAATGTTACGTCCCTCGTGGCTTTAATTTTCTTTATAAGCGAGATCCGAACTCTGTAAGCCTCACACTGATCTGAATAGACAACGAATATTTCTTTTCTTCCTCGGGCATTAAATTTTCCCTTCCCTGGTCGGTTATCAAGAATAGTTACTCTACAACTGAGAAGCCTCAAGTACCACAGAATTAGATCATTCTCAATCCATAATTCCAAAGGAAATTTACCTTCCAAAGAGGATACCGATTTTTTGCGATTTGTAAGGAACAGTGAGTCCTCTCCTAATGCCGTTTTGTTCCAAGTCGTTGTCGAATTCCTAATTACAGTATCCTTTTCCGTTGTCTGTTTGTATACATTTTATTTTGTGTCCTGTGAAATTGGCCTTATGCTTTTGAATGCTGAAAGAATTTCATTTATGTTTATTATTCCAACATTTTGAAATTATAATTTATTATAATTTTTTTATATTCAAAATTAAAATACTTTTAGTCAGTCGAATACCGAATTTTCGAAATTCCTGGCGTGGGCCAATCGAATCGACAAAACCGATCCGATGGTAACGCGCGTCGAATTTTGGTTCACCGAATTCTACACACGGGCCGATCGAATCGAGAAAAACCGGTCCGACGGTAGCACGCGTCGAATGTCGGTTTCTCGAATTCGACACACAAGCCGCTCAAATCAAACAAAAACGATCCGTCGGTAGCACGCATTGAAAGTCGGTTTTTCGACCTACGATCCGCAGGTCGATCGAATCAAAGAAACCGTTCCAACGGCAGCACTCTTCGAATATCGGTTTTTCAAGTTCGATGCACGGGCCCATCGAATCGAGCAAACCGATCCGACGGTAGCACGACTCAATCGTCGGTTTTCCGACATCCGATGTGCGTCCAATGTCGGTTTGGAATCGAATCGAATTTTCGTGCACACGTCTATTTCAATCATTGCGATCTTGACCAAGGTATTAGAAGGTGCAAACGTCTGTAAATACTTCATACGGCTCATATTTCACTTTGAAATCAATTTTTACGACACTGACGCAGCAAATGCTTTCTCCCACACTTTGACCGAAATTTCAAACTTTCAGATACGAAGAGCAGACAGGAAATGTGAGAGACCTCTATTAGGGCGCTTTGGAATGGGAAAAAGGAATGAAGGGCACAGCCATCAAGGGGACACAGAGAGTAGAACAGGCCGAGGCAACAACCGCATCGGTCATCCAGAATAGGACGAGAGAGCATATCATGAGCCCCACGTAGATTGGCGCATCCAAGCCCATGCAAAAGAAGCTTAGGATTCGGGTCGGCGGACCTAGACCCACAGCCGCGAAGAGCGACGTCAGGGAGGAGAAACCTGTCATCAGACTGAAGAAGAAGAAGAAGAACAAGAGGCGAGCGCGCCCCAAAGCGGTTCTCATAAAACCGGCTGAGGGAGCAAGCTACGCTGAGGTTTTAAAACAACTCAAAAACAAGACGTGAGGGCCCAACTGATTTCTGCCAGCAGGGAGGCTTTCGGGAACAAGGGGGACGTGTGCAAAATCGTTTCCCTCATCGAGGTGAAGACCCTCGATCTCGACGTAACGACAGAGGCCCGGAAAAGATACTCCGCGGAAACTGGAGAAATCAAATCCAACTTGGCGAAAAGGGCCTTAGATAAAGCATAGGGCTGTGGTGTGCAACAGCCGAGATACGGTGGAGTTGCTTATAGCCCATGTCCTTGAAGTAATGCGAAAGCGGATTCCGAGGCATGGGGCGGATCTGTCCATCCCTATTGATAAGACGGCCCGAACTTTACAAAATTTAAGTCTGCTGCGCTACATTTTCTAGATAACTGCATTGCACCTAATGCACATAATTGTATAATGAATAAAATAATATGTCCTTGGAATGTCTAATATTATGATAGACCAAACTCTTTATCAGAAAATATATGATTAAAAATAAAGTCACGAATTCATAAAAGAAACACAACAAACAACGACAGTGATTCCCTCATTCCTAGCTGAAAATGATTTTTGAATCAATCAAGTGGAAAGCATTATTCACTTTCTACAAGCTTTTTCTCCAAGCAAATATTTTTAATTTTTAACTATTCAATTCTCGCTCCGCGTTATTGGATCCTGCTGCGAATCAATCATAGAGCTCTTCTCCAAGTCAGGCAAAGAATTCATCGTCTTCATGCCAGGCTCAGAAACATTCCACATCAAAAGCTTCCTTTACATATACCTCTCACTCTAAATTCAATCAATAATCAAAGCGTTCGTCGAAGAGTACTGAAAAACACACGTGTTTGGTTTGTGAGAATTGTGTAAGTAAATATTATTACTCTTCTTGGAACAATAAGCTATTAGGAGTAGCCTCGATCTAAGCAAAACCTGCTTCCCAAAGAAATTTAAAATGATGTTAGTAAACCTTTGTCCATACATATTTGTACCTTAAGAGTTGTTATATTATATCATATTTGACCTGTTAGCTCTCACCATTGAGGTTTGATTCCTGAACTTTAAAATATTATCACATTCATATGAACTTTTATCTTTGACCTTTCACTGAAAGAAAGGAAATTCCGGTACACCCATACAGCAGGTTCATCCTAACCGGCGGTAAGGGTGTACCTCTTTTCCTTTTCCCCTTAGCCTACACAACTCTTTTTGAATAAATCTATTCAGGATAGTATTTCTATTTATTCCGAACTCATTGCTAAAACAATTTTTCTTTCCCCCAATGACCGCTTCATTCGGTCCCTCCATAATTTCCTGCAATTAGCTTAGGACCTTGGCCGTCACATATGTCTGCTTGATCAAAAAGTATAATAATTCAAAAACCATTTGGTAGATAAATGAAAAATAATTATAGCGAAAATGTTGACCATCTTTATCTGAGAAAAATATATTATCGTGAGGCACGTGTTGCTGAGGAATTTCCTGAAAAGATTTGTTTTTTAACCACTCCTTTAAAACGTCACAGATTGAAACACCTACCACGTCATTGTGTTGAAGCTTCGTAGGTCGATCACTAACACAAAAATTGGAGCCATTTTGCATTCCCTTGCATTCTTCTGCATTCTTTTTTTTCAATTCGCATTGAGTTTTTTTTTTAATTCACCTGGCATTCATCTGACTTCACCTTAAACTCATCTAAATTCACCTTTAATTCATCTGAATTCACATTGGTTTCATCGGAATTCACCTTGAATTCTCTTGACTTCATCTTAAATTCTGTTGAATGCATCTTGAGTTCTTAAATACTTTCAAACTCACTTTGAATGCATCTTGAATTTGTCTAAAATTCTTTCGAACTCACCTTGAGTTCTTTTCAATTCAACCTGAGTTCTTCTAAATTCACCTGAATTTTCTCTGAATTCACCTGGGATGCTTTCAAATTCACCTCGATTTTTTCTGAATGTACCTTGACTTCTTTTGAAATCACGTCAAATGCTTTTGAGTTCACCTTGAGTTCTTATGAAACAACCTTGAATTCTGTTGAATCTTTTATCTTCTTCTTCTATATCTATACCTTGCTTCTTCTTTCTTCTCTTCTATCTATCTTTCTTGTTTCTTCTCCTCTCTTCTTTCCATAAATACAGGGTGTTCCTTTTATCTTGAGACATCAAAATATCTCAAGGAATACGCATCTAACGAAAATAATGACTGTAATAAAAATTATTTATTCTCGAGGGGAAAAAGCGGCCCCACAAAAAATTTGTCCCACACCTCACCCCCTGGAGGCAGAAGGGGGTTAACTTGAAAATTTCACACGGAAACCTATATTTTTTATTGCAGATTCAGTTTCTCCATTAAAAAACACGTAAGTTTCATTCGAAATTTCTTTTTCGATTTACGCCAGATGGCGATGCATTTACGGGTTGAAGTCGCGTAGGTACAGACGCAACCGAGGGTTGTTCATTGGGGGCGGAATGTGGATGCGACTCCCGCATTCCAAATCTGCGACTTCAACCAGCAAATGCATCGCCATCTGGCAAAAGTCGAAAAAAAATTTTCGAATAAAACTTACGTATTTTTTATTGGGGAATCTGAATCTGCAATAAAAAAATTATAGGTTCCCATTTGAAATTTTAAAGTTATTCCCCTCCTGCCCCCAGGGGGTGGGGGTTGGGTAAATTTTTGCAGGATCGCTTTTCCCCCTCGAAAATAAAAAAAATTATATTACAGACATTTTTTTCGTTAGATGTTTATTTCTTGAGATATTCCGATGTCTTAAGATAAAAGAAACACCGCATGCAATCGCGTAAGGATGTTTTTTGTAATGTATATTGCGGCCCTCCTGCAGGGATCATCGAGATGTTTCACCTTTGACATTTGAAAATTGAAAAATACAGTCTTCTATCTCCTCTTTTCCATTAAAAAAAAATATTGAAAACAAACGTAACGATTCTTGGTGGTCCTGACGCTAAGAAGAATACACTAAAAATACAAAGAGATAAGCTAGGATATCAACTTTTTATTATGAGAAGTGAAGAAATTGAAAACTACAGAGCTTTCTCTGTCCTCCAGAAAATGGGGAAAAAGTATATGAAGATTCTTGGTGGTCCTGATATGTTAAGAAAAATACACTGAAAAACACTAGAAGATATACTAGTATATCAAGTTTTTTTATAATGAAAAGTGAAGAAATTAAAAACTACAGAGTTTTCTCTGTCCTCTTTCCCAGTCCCCCTTTTCTACTTAGAAATTAAAAACTGAGGAATTCTCTCAGTCTCCTTTCCCATTTAGAGACTGAAAAATGCAGAGTTTTCTCTGTCCTCTTTCTCAGTAATTCAGTTATTCAGTTATCAACCACGTTGTGTATTCAGCCATGGACAATTGTATGTAGCATTTAGTAGAGTTCGATCTTCTAAAAATTTTAAAATAAAAATGATATCTACAACTGGACAAGGCCAGTTTGCAAACTATAAAGGATTTTATAGAAAAAATGTAGTTGAGAATGCACTTATGGTTTAGTTTAATTGAACTGAACAAATTAATTATTTTTGATTGCAGCATGATATGCAAGTTGGTTAATTCTACATAGTGCATCTTGGAAACAAGTTCATTGAGTTGGCTTTTAATATTGAACTTAATAGAATTTCATTAAATAATTGATTAAAATTAATTTTGTTGAGTGCTATGGCTTCGAGGCTACAAACCAGCGACGGTTTTGTATGTTCGAGAGCACCGATCACAAGGGCAATCATTTTAACTAAATTTGATGGGCATATATGTGGCAGCTTCCTTATAAGGTCTTGGTAATTTTCCTTCTTTTTCTTCTTCTTGACTGTGATGTTGCTGTTGGCCGGAGATGAAAATTCTATCACGAACATAGTTCGTTTCTCGAAGTCAAGAAGTAAGATGTCAGGCCTCGAGTGTTCAATACGGACTTCTGGGAGCGTTTGGCAGGGCAGGATCGCGGTAAACACCATGAGAGCGACGAAGATGGAAATAAAGCACTTTTAGGCTCACATTGTGTCTGTGAAAGTACCGTTCCCGCGTGAGTAGGATACCCGCAGAGTATGTACCACAGGTGCTCACAATCTGCATGAAACGCTCTGCACCTGTCGCTGGGAACTTCTTGACGTAAGATGCGGCTGCGGTATACCAAAGTGCAAGTGACACCATCCTGACACGCGAAAATATGACCCCCTGTGTCTGAATCAAGTCCGGATAATTTAAGGGGAGCAAACGTTAGTTCTATCGACAAGGACTGATCTTTTACTTTTCTGTCGAAGTTTTCGTGCATTTTCTTGTCGTGGAGCTGTTCGAGGAAGTTGTTGACCTCTGCTTTCTGTATCCGTGCTTTTAGAAATGATGCACCTAGATGGAGTAATGCACTTTGCTCACATCTAAGAGTGAGACCCAGGCCAAGGGTCTTGGCCGTAAACACACTGATATTTGGAAGTCCGCGCCCGCCTTTACGGCGTGGGACGTATGAGCGCGGAACGGACGAGATAATACAGGTATGCAACATCATCTGCATATGCATGATCTTACGTGTGGCGATATCGAGAACCGTGAGCTCGTGCTTCGTCCATGAAACCACCACAAATAAATAGAGTAGAACCAGGATGCCAAGCATGTTAGCTGCAGATATCTTATTCAACGCCGATAGAAGGAAAGACTTAGTCTGTCGAAAGAGACGCTTGGATCTGTTTCGGAGAGCCCATTCATTGATATTATAATCTGCATGCGGCACTCTGGCACGCGTAGGAATAGGTAGGTCTCTCCAGCGCCAAGGTGTCCAATAGCAATCCTGTCCACAAGCACAGGGTCGTCGCGAACGCTAGCAAGTCGTACTCGCTTCAGGTGAATCTTGGGACACTTGTCCAATCCAAAGTACACACCAATTTTTCGGGTATACCCGAAAACATAGATACCCAGAAGCATAGATCTCAACGTCATCCATATAAAATATTTCAGTTACACTATGCTCGCGATTTTTAGTATCGCCGCAGAGGTAACCATGAGAATTGCGTAGTATGAGAGACAGTGACAAAAGTGTGAGGCAAAAGAGAAGAGGGCTCATGGTGTCGCCCTGAGAAACATAACTCTTTCGACCCACGTTGGTCATAAATCTCTCTCTATACTGGTTCAATTTTTACGAACAATGCTGTCATTCAGGATAGCTGTAGAGATCTTATACAGCGTGTTCAGACAAGTTATAGGCCTGTAGTTCCTTGGGTTGGACAATTCACCTTTCTTAAGTAGAAGTACAGTGCGTACTAACACCAGCCTCGGCGGAATGGGCGTCTCCGACTCTAAATATGAGGCGAGGATCCGAGCCAGATTTCAGTGTGTAGAAGTAAACTTCTCCCATCAAGATATCTTGATACCATCTGGTCCAGCAGCAGAGAATTGATTGGTAAGCATTGCGCTTCGGATGCGTTGAGGTTGTCGCACAGCAGCTTGAAACGGATGATGTTCTCAGTGCCTTCATTCAATGAGTGACAAACTTCGTAAATCTTCCTGCAAAATGTCTCAACCTTCTCAGACTTGGGCGGCTTTTGACAGAAACAGACGGTTCGCTAAAGAGGTGCGATGGATCAGCGGGAAACTGTTGAGTCTCCCGGACCCATCGCTTCCTCTTCTGTGTTCTCCTCCTTGCTTCAGATAACACCCGTATTTTGCCAACAGTTGCTGCTTGATGGTCAGCAAATTTCACTTGTTCCATGTGTGATTGTTTTACTCTTAGTTCGTGAGTGAACTTTAAGAACCTTACCGTGAAGGGCTTACCACATGTTATGTAGTCAAATACACATACTGAATACGGGACGCTGTTCTGTCTAGCCCAGCTTATCATAATTTGAACAAGTGATGGTCCTGAGGTTGGATTCCTCCGAGAGATCCTCAAGAAGAGTGGCATCCATTTCAGCCAGATCTCGCGGCTTAGGAGAAACCTTCACATTCAGAGATAACGCTGGCATCGTAGCAATCCAGCATGTCATGTCTGAGTTTTTCCGTACACCTGACGCGTTCATCGTCTGTAACAAAATTGTGACCATCCGTATCGGACTCGGTACATCCCTGCACAAAAGAAATGTCGGGCCGTAACCGAAAGGAGTCCTTGTCAGGGCTCTTGCTTCGCCACCGGACTGGCCGTTCCACCCACGCCTTCCTCGGGTCACCGGCAACTCGCCACGAGCTGGCATCCGAATCCCTATTCCCTTCCTCGGTAGGCAATCCCGTCATGCCTGGCACCCAATCAAAAAAAAACCCATTCTTTTTCCTTCCTAAAAGATTCCGAAAAACCTGCTGAGAAAAGGAACACTCGCACAAATTGACTTGAGAGACACTACTCTATCACACTCACATTAAATTCGACATAATTTGCATGCTATTAATCCAATTGCCCAACTATAAGAGAATCGATGGATTTTGTTTCTAATTGGAATTGACATCTTCTTGCCATGTCATTCATAAATTGATATAAGATTATGTGATTCTGAAAACGTATAATTATATGTGCCAACACTCACTTTTGATACCATACCCACTGCGTGTTTATCAAGTGGATTTTCAGTGTGATGACTTTTACCTGCCATGACTCATACTTGCAATTATTTATATCTGATTTAAATATTGATAACTGATTGGTGAAATAGGCGTTACATGGGAAATAATTGAGGCTGGATGTATTACTCCCCATCAATAATGAAAAGGAGTATGATGTGTTTATACCAAAAATCGGAAAGGTTTTGAAAAGTGTTTCGCTCTAAAATTCAGTAGATATTTTTTTGCATCTGCGATATTGCTGTGCAAGCCAATCTTGAACCAACTTGGATCGTAAACGCGTTGTATGATCAGAGAGTACATTCTCAACAGCTCATCGTCCAAGAAACTTGTGGCTTTGCTGACTTTTGTACTTTGCGTAAGGTGCAGCTGCACTTCCAATCCAAAATTTTAACATGAACAGTGTTACAGTAAGACCGATGATTAAGAATCTAGTCCCAACCACACTTCAAAATATAGAAACTCCCCAAAAATAATTACCAGGTCGATAGGTCGCGGCAGGGGTCTTTTGAGAAAAAATTCAGAAACCCCTAACGTTGGAAACAGATCGGGTGTGAAAATTAGATCACACTTGATAGTCGAAACTCAAAATAACGACCAATCCTCACGCATCAACCTTCCTCAACTCAAAACGAGAAATAACAATCAAAGCTTTGTTTCGAATGATAATACACTTTTTTAGTACAATTTAGACTTACAATCATACGGTGCGACAGGAACGACACAAAATAAAAAAGGCTAATTATACCATAGGCGAACGATACCATACATTTCAAAAATAGAGATGGATCGGGACATTGTCTAAAAAATGTAGACCCGTCAGCTCACAGTTCCTTCGAAAGCAGAAGAGAATTGTTCGAGTTGGAAAATAGGAAAATTAAAAATGAATGGCGAAGCAGACAATCAATCAGATTTGACTTAAAGGAAAGTTTACAAGTACCTCGTCGGTTTCCTCATTATAATATTGAAAATGGTAGCGGACAAAGAGTAAATAATTTAACATTGCAAGATTCTGATGAGAGCGAACCACTAGAGGATATAAATAAATTTAACTAAAACAGATCTCGTAGACTTCCGAGAACACAAGACAGGAAAACAGACGTTCGAGAATTGATGTAAATAATGCAAACACAGACAGAATCCGATAATCACGCAAATAACGAAACAATTCAAGAAAAATGTTTTCCTTTCGGGATGGTACAACCTCCCTTTCAAATTATGAGTAATTGGTCAATTAAATTCCGTTATAACAAAGAATATTGTCCCACGCATTTTCTAGGAGAATTAAAAGATTCAAACGTGGATACAGAATGAACGACCGTGACATTTTATGAAATTTGGACGCGTAACTGAACAAAGATGCTGAAGATTGGTATTCAATAAATGAAACCTCTTGGAGAACGTTATCAAACTTTCTCGAAGACTTCAAAAACGCTTATATGGATTAAAGATTTTCGGCAGAAATCAAACAAAAGATTCTATTCTGTAACCAGAAACGGATTCAAGACACCAATTCATACCTAACATATATTGGGAAATCTTTTACTAAATTATAACCTAGAAAATGTGGAAAAAGTCGCGAATGAGATTTCCTTTTCTACCTTTTCCCCACCAATATCAACAAATCTAGAGGCCTAATTTTAGACCCAAATCTCCATTTGGTTTCCAGTCTAGATTCCAACAAAATTTTCAACCCGGATTCCCAGAGAACATACCAAGATACTCATTTAACCCGTACTATAATCGAATCTTACAGGTCCGTTGCAGTAGCCCCCCCCCCCCGACCACATATTATTTACAATTATACAAACCCATTCGATTGCACCTCAAATGCGCTCCATTGCACCAAAAAGTAGAAATTTTGCACCACAAAACTGAAGGAGCTATTGCAAGTGTTAAGGTGGGGGGGGGGGCTAATGACACGCTAGCCCCCCCATTTCGAAAACATAACTTCTAAATACGTAATCTTGAAGAGCCTAAAATGCGCTCCGTCGCACCACCAATAACAAGAATTGCACCACCATGATAATGGACTTATCGGCGAGGCAAAGTGGGGGGCTCGTGCGATTTTTGTCAAAAATCAACATTTTCGACATATCTTTTCACGAACTTATTCAGTTTCAAATGCGCTCTAAAGCTCCACAAAAAAAAATCCGCTAATCATTTGACGAAAATAAAAACTGATGGGGGGGGGCTGGTGCAACGCTGGTGTTAAAATCCCCATTAAGCATTTATAATCACATTTAACTTGCAAAACATATTCCACACCAAATGCGCTCCATTGCACCTCGAGCAATTTTTCAATCGAATAAAAAATCAGAGAGTTATTAAGTTCTAAACACCTGAAGCAAGTGATAATCCATGATAACTCAAACTCCCATATTTGAACATGTCAAATCGCGTAAAAATAATTCGATTCGATTACAAATGCTCTCTACTGCACCATCAATTAAAAAATTCTTACTCTGGCGGAACACCGGAAAATATATAATTTTCCGGTGGAGGGGCTGGTGACATGCTTTACGCATCTCGAGCCCTAATAAATATTTTTCAATTCTCTTTGGCTTATTCCGAAGCACTTCTGAAGTTCTTCATCGCTCCTCCAAAAAATTCGATTGCGTTCGACTGCAAGTAATGATAACGAGAGTGTGCAAGGTGGTGGAGATGGGCGATGGTGACACGCTTCACGTATCTCGAGTCCTAATTAATATCTTCTTATCCTCTTTGGCTTATTCCGAAGCACTTCAAATGCGCTCTATCGCTCCACCAAAAGATTCAATCGCGCTCAATGGTAAGTCCTGATAACGAGAGCCCGCAAGGAGGTGGGGGATGGAGGGCTTGTGGCACGCTGCACGTATCTCGAGTACTGATAATTATTTTTAAATTTTCATTGGCTTATTCCGAAGGACTTCAAATGCGCTCCATTAAATTGTCTTACATGTGAATAATTGAAGTTTAGATTTCCTCTGATTCCTACGTCAGAAGATAAATAATTTATAGGACTCCAACATCCACACCTAGGTAAATTATCTTGAAATTTTTATTTGTGTTGAGGATATACGGCAGAAGAAAAAATTCAAGTTGCGGACGGTGAGTGTTATATTTTGTACACATTTGTGACGTTGATTTCTTGCAGTGTTCTTTGAATAACATATGTAAGATTTTATGTAAGATGTTTATTTATGTAAGATGCTTTACCACTTAATATTAGAATAAGACTATTTTTTTCTTCTTGAAACTTTGTAAAGTTATCGCCTGTTGATCGATGAAAAATGTGGACCGATTTCATGGATGTCGAAGACGATATAGGTTAGCGATAATCATAGTACGATTCGAAATTAAGTTTCAAACAGTTACTTTTCCTAAGAAGACTTCAAGTGTTTTAAATATAAATTTAACTTTTTAACTAGAAATGTTGCTTGTACACCTTGAGGCGCTGAATTAAATGTAATTATTAGTTTCGAAATCAAGAAAGTTTTAAGAGTACTCATACTATATAGCCATATTATAATCGTACACTAATTTCGCATATAAAAATATTTTCCCACTTTAAAACTTGTTGACAGTGACGTGAGAACGCTATATTTTCAGTAAATAAAAGTATTTTTGAATATAATTTATAACTTAAATGTAAGTAAGTTGCATATTTATTATTATTTAAGTCAACTCCATGAAAAACCTATGGTCAATATTACGAAGTATCACATTTTTCTTAGATCTGCTGAGGGATATTGACGTAGGTACCCTTGTGTACCAAAACTTCCTAGGTAGGTGTTAGGTTTCGATTATATTTGTGATAGTTATTTCGTTTTTGAACACTCTTGAAATGATATTTTGTCCAACATATTAGAAAATACTCTAAATTACGTATATTTCACTTATCAGGAATATATAAATATTGCTACATCAATATTATAAATTTTGTTTCTTTGGGCGGCTGAGTTCGTGCCATGGAGAATTTTCGACACTTTCTAAAGCCTAGGATTTTTATACAGAGTACATTAGGTGCACTATGTGTACCATTTCAAAATCGCGAACATCTAAAACACTGTTCTGAAGGTCGTCATACAGTTTCCAAGTGTTATTAGGCCGATGGCAATAGTCAGTGAAGTGTCCAACCCCAGTGGGAATGTGTCTGATCATACCACGCAGAATCATTTCTTTGTTCATGACTTTAATTGACACAGGAATGTCATTTACCGGGACTTCTAGAAAATCGTGGTGCGTTTTCTTGTCGCATAAAGATACTAAAAAGAAATCTGCGATTCTGAGCTTTTCTGTAGAATTACATTTCATGTAGGGCATTTTCGTTCCTTGTGGTGGTTGAACTGTACCATACCGAGAAGTATTTTTAATAATGTCCTCTATGCTGCTCAAGGCATTCATGCGCACTTCATTCAAATCTGTTTTTGGCGCAAATTCGTCATAGATAATTTTCGCTCGCATATTATAAGCTTCTACAATATTAGTACCTTCAGCAACGCATTTCACCATTTTGAACAAAAGGGAAGAATCATTTTGAATAATTGATCGAAAGATCGGACAGTCGCGGTATGCACACGAAGTGACCTCCAGCAGTGAGTCAAAGGACATGTATTTGACGGAAATACTTTTTGTCCTTCAATGTAAGTTGGCTTTACTTCTCGATGTCCATTTATTAGTAAGTAAACTGCTTTATCTGTTTTGCTTTTTGATACTGAATGAACTGATTTTTGTTTTTTCCGTTGGCATGTCGACGATGTTGAACCCTGACCTCTCCAATTCTCGATAGCACCATATTCAAGGAGACGATTCCTATCACTCAGGTTTTTTGAGTCGCAAAAAGTACACAGCATTCCGTTTTTTCAAATCTTGGACATGTGCTATATTAAAAATTTGAAAAATCAACGAAGGGCACTAGGTGTGGTTGTTGGGGTGCTAGAAATTATTTATCTTCTTAAGTAGGTAAGTAAGGAATTATAAATTAAAATTTTCGAAATGAAATACAGTTTTATGGATCGCATCTGGAGTCCTTTGGAATGAGCCAAAGAGGATGAAAAAATATTAATTAGAACTCGAGATACGTGAAGCATGTCAACAGCCCCTATCCCCAACTCCTTGCGCACTCTCGTTATCATTACTTGCAGTTAAGCGCAATTGAATTTTTTGGTGGAGCAATGGAAAGCATTTCAAGTGCTTCGAAATAAGCCAAAGAGTATTGGAAAATATTAATTAGGACTCAAGATACGTAAAGCATGTCACCAGCCTCTCATCTCATTGCTTGCTCTCGTTATCAGTGCTTGCAGTTGAGCGCAATTGAATCTTTTGGTGGAGCGATGGAGCGCATTTGAAGCGCTTCGGAATAAGCCAAAGAGGATAAAAAATATAAATTAGGACTCGAGATACGTGAAGCGTGTCACCAGCCCCCCATCCTCCACCTTATTGCTTGCTCTCCTTATCAGTACTTGCAGTTGAGTGCAATTGAATCTTTTGTTAAAGCGATGAAGCGCATTTGAAGTGCTTCGGAATAAGCCAAAGAGGATAAAAAAATATTAATTAGGAGTCGAGATACGTGAAGCGTGTCACCAGCCCCCCACCTCATTGCTTGCTCTCTTTATCAGTACTTGCAGTTGAGTGCAATTGAATCTTTTGCTGGTGCAGTAGAGCGCATTTGAAATCGAATCGAATTATTTTTACGCGATTTGATATGTTCAAATATGGGAGTTCAAGTTATCAAGGGTTTTCATTTGCTTCAGGTGTTTAGAACTTGATAACTTTCTGATTTTTTATTCGATTGAAAAATTGCTTGTGGTGCAATGGAGCGCATTTGGAGTGGAATAGGTTTTAAAAGTTGAATGTGATTATTAGTGCATAATGGGGATTTCAACACCAGCGTTGCACCAGCCCCCCCCCCCCCACCAATTTG
>JAUMHM010042884.1:0-15449 GCA_032362435.1 Melikaiella ostensackeni
GAATCCTAATCTGGCTAAGAGCTGCCGTTTTAACATCCAAAAACAGAAAGAACAATTTTCCTGCAATTTGGAATTATTATTCTATTTTTCTACAAATTTAGAATATATAATAATTAAGAAATTGAAAATTCTGGACATTCTAATGGATGTGTTTTAAGCTTGCGTACGCGGACCATGAGCTACCTGATTGGCTAGAAAGGTTGCGTACTTGCAACTGATTGGAAACTGAATTGAGCCGCAGAGGCGCCACTTTACCAATAGTTGTGCATCCTCTGGGCGTGTTTACCGAGTTTCTCTCTGCTATAGTACTTTTGTCCTAAAAAGGTCCTGCTCAAAATAAAACAAAAATTAGGTGGTACTTTTTCGGTGCTTTTGTCCTACAAAAGTGCTGATAAAACGGGACATATTTTAACTTCTTTGGTACTTCAGTCCAATTTCAGCAGTAAATTTTTGGGACATACATCCCACCAGCACTTGGAAAATGTCGAGAAAATAAATTGAAACATTTCTAGTACTGATTTGTCTCATATCTAGTACTTGATCGGGACTGCAACCGGGATCTCAAAGGGACATTTTTTTATTCGGGATAATGTTCATAATTTTAGATATCTCAAGAATAATATATTCAATTTTTCTGTCAATTTTGAAGAGTAGCAAGGAATCATATGTCAAAAAATTTTACAAAAAAATTCAAGGCAAAAACAGATTCTACAAACTCTCAAAAATGGTCATTATTATGTGAGGGTGTTGTTCTCTTCCCGATTTTGTAATGATATTGTTTGCGTAAAATGTGAAAAGCAATTTGTACAGAGAATATTATTTTCTTGAACCAAAAATACGGAATGCACTCATCTCGCAATTCGTGGCTATCCCATCTCTGGCCAGCCTTACGGTTATTTACGCTTGAATGCATCTGTCCCCCCCCCCCCTGATCGTCCCTTGAAGGCCTATACTCAAAGTCTTCTCTCGGCCAGTCAGCGCCGTATCAGAAGTTATTTATATCGCGACTCTCAGCGTATATACTTTAGTACGTGCCGGGTTCCGACATTATATATGCGACCCTGAGTGTTTACTCACTCGCCGCGTTAAATGTTTACTCACTCACCGCGATGAATCCGGTTGAAACTAGATTTTTAATAGCCTCCGAATAGTGGCCAACCAGACCCGAAGGTGGCCCCGAATTGCGAGATGAGGTAGTAGTTAATATTTGCGGAATTTTATAAAAATTATCAATTAAAGTTATTTAATTTAGATTCTTTATTTGTGAATAGAGTGTTATACGTTTCTAGCATTAATATAATATTAATTTTAAAAATTTTAAGGTTCCTTAGAATGCTCAGATCCTAAGTATATTCCGCTTAACAATTCGCTAACCGAAGACGGCGTAAGAGAAGTATTATCACAATTTTTTAATATATCCGGCAAGGATTTGGCGCCGAAATGTGACAAAGTTGACGAAAAAATCAGATGGGGGAATATCAACAGATCTATTGTTATTCTTAAAGATATTGAATCGAATTTACAACAGCATCAGTTTGACGAAAAATTATCCTCGAAAGAAGCAATAGCTCGTTGTCAAAAAAGTGAAGCTTTCAACCAAGGGAAAAAAGGTGTCATTAAAAACGCGCTACCATGCGCCACGGGAGAAAAAATTTCCGAAAGTCTGAAATACGTTACGAAAAAGACTTGCTAAAACTTGTGAGAAACTACGCAACTGTAAGTTCTTTGAATGTTTTATACGAATTTCATATTGTAATAATTTTAGTTATACTTCTTTCTAATTGTATTTTAGATGAGATATCAATATTTTTTAAATTGAATATTGTTTTATTTTCAGAGTCAAGCAAAAAAATAGAATTGGGTAAAAAAGTCGCAAGGAAAGCAAAGGACAACATATATGACGAATTCTGATGTTCCTACAATCCAATTATAACTGACATACTAGCGAATTGATACGCCCGCGATTAGTTTATTATGTATAGCTCAGTTCGAAATACAAACAATATATACTTTTAGTAATTCCATAACTTTTAATTTTTCCTTCTTATCATTTAACGCAAAAAATATAATATAATCATAAATAATCAAAACGAAATTAAACTTTTTAATTTTCAAACAACTTTGAATTGAAAGACTTCACGTTTCTCGATTTCTATTTCCTAATATAAGAACATAAGCTACTTAAAAATCCATAATAACAAATTTTTAAATACTAAATGTTCTTAAAACTTTTTTAACAAATTAAATGATTGAATAACTGATTAATTGTAATTAGTAACAAATGTTTTAAAAAGTTCTCATTTGCGTGATTTTAATATTTTCATGAATACCAATTTTTTATGTATCTGGAGGTTGAGATCTTAACAGTCGCCATAAATTTGTATACCTTTCATTTGCTGCCCCGAAGGAGGTAACTTATGTACCTACTAAAAGACTAACTATGAACATTTTCAAATTAAACCCTAAGGGGTGAAACAATTTTAAATTACAAATTAAAAATTTTTTGAAATTTTTAAGTTAAGCAAAAACCATTTTTATGTTTTATTTTGGTCTCAAAGAAAAGCTTAAGTTTCTTCATTCAAGAAACTTAAGGTTAAATAATGGGATGATTACTTTTTATTCATGAAAAAAAGTTCTAAGAGAAAAAACTTCAACTTTCTATTGAGACCAAAATAAAACAACACACAAAAATCATTGCAATACAGAAAAAGTGAAATTTCTTTTGGGAATTCATTTTTGAAGGGCAAGTATATTTTTTGTAATGCTTATGGATCCTTGAAAAGGTAGTGAAAACCACTATCGAAGGCGTCATCTATAAATGACGTCACGTTTTTTTGGGCAATTTTTAGACCCCCCTACCCTCTGTCACGCGAAGTTACGCAAGACGATTTCCCTTCACCTTCATATAATGTCACGTCACGACTTGACCATCGTCCCCCCCGTGTTTACATTTTGTCTTAAACTATTGTTGAAAGAATATACTGAGATTACATTTTGATTGAATTACAAGAAATTCAAAACATTAAATTTCATTCAATAATATGAGTTTTGTTATTGCTGAGCGTTGCCAGATTTCAGGCTTAGCGAAAACAATGCAATTAGAAAAATGTCGCCACAAGTTTCGCGTGGATGATAACTTTGAACATCTAAATTAAGGGTAAGGGTATTTTTTGAAAGTATTATAATTTCAACCGTGACATCACGGAGTATAAAACTTCCCTCTTCCTTCCTGTCACGCTCCATCACGTTTGGTCGAACCCCCCCTCCTGGTAAAAGAGCATTACGTCATTTATGGACGACGCCGACACTGTGGTAGTCAAATGCAAAAAAATCATAATAACAGATGTTATCCTCAAAAAATCCACTCAAAGCTTTTTTATATGTATAAATAATTAACGGCCAACTTTCTCACCTCAATGTTTCTTAGTGAAAAAAATTTAAGTTCTTTTTTCAGATCAATAAGAAAAAAAATGGTCGAAATTTGAGAAAAATGAAATGTCGAAATTTAGGCTTCCAAGACTAAACAGTAATTGTAAGCTTGTGGCCTCGAAAATTAAATTATTATAAAACTACGCTGGAACCTAGACTTATGTGTCCTTCATCTATTGTCTTCCGAGAATTTCAGCCGTCTCGTATTCGACGATGAGGGGCTTCGAGGGGCAGGGAGAGAGGCGCGGCGGACTCGACGCAATTACGCAGTGCCAGAAGCACAAAGCGGACAGTGCCCCAAGCGGATAATTTCATCAGTTCGCTTTCAGTGTTACGGTTATGCGTTGGAAAAAATGTCGAAGAAAAACAAGAGGAAGCGTTTAACGTTCGAAGAGCAATAGGAGCTTGTGGGCAAAGTGAAATCAGGTGCCTTAAAACAATCTATTTTACAGAAATATCGTATCTGTAAGAAAACGTACAAGGATGTGATAGCTCGCGAATCTGAGTTAAGGAATAAGGTTAAAAGTCATGAATATTTGAAGAAGAAATCGGCGAAAACAAGTAGTAATGTAGTTTTGAAGGCTGCTGTGTTAGAATGCTTTAAGGAAGTGAGAGACAGATGTGATCCTATATTCGGGCCGATCATTAAAGCGAAAGCTCTAATTTCAAACCAGAAGCTGAACGGTTCTCAAACGTTTAAATTAAGTGAGAAAACAAACAAATATTCTAACGTGTAACAGCAAAATTTGTTCTTCAGTTCAGCTAAAGATTTAATTTACCCTCCTCAGTAAAAAAAACTAATTGGGGCGAATTGTGGTAAAGTACAATTCTAGAATTTGCTCGAATTTTGCTTTCTGATTCGTTGATACGAATTGAGTCAACGTGAATTGAGTGCGTGCGAATTCGCCATAATTTGTGTTCAAGATAACTTCGGAAAAAATTGATAAAAAGTCCATGGCTCGAAACTCGAACCAGCGATCTCAAGTGAGTAAGTCCAGAGCGCGACCGCTGAGCTATGAAACTTTTTGATAGATATCTACAACGAATTCTTTATCGCTAGCGCGTTGATTATATCTTACGAATTCGATTGAACAGGCTAGTCTTCAACTGTATTCGCGCTAACGAATTTAGGCGATTTAGAGCTTCACCTCAAACCGGGCGATTTAAACTGAATTGGCTCACACTGAAATTAACTTGTGCCGATGCATACACACAAATTGGCTACCCTAAAAATTTTTCACTGGATACGGGCGAATAGAATATTCGAAGATTATATTACTTTTCACGAATTCACAAGCTGATTTAATTCGTGATTGTCGCAAAGCGAGATTCACGGGAGCTCCTAGCGCATTTTTCTCAATTCGCCCCAATTAGGTTCTTTTCACTGGGTTGTCTCAGACAAATTGGATGCACATCATTCATCAACTCGAACAGGTTTTTTTAAGGTTATGTTTGGGCTTTTGAACATTTTTCAAAGATCACGTTTCTTGGGACCCATGCTAAACGTTTTATTTAATTAAATTATCTTGATTGCGTTTAAGAATTAGAGAACGCGGAAACCGTATGTGATAAAAGTACGATGCCTAAAATTTCACAAAATAAAGTATACTCGTACTTAAGACTCTAATATCACATTTCCAAATACATGCTGTATTCAATTTTTTATTATGATTTATTACTGTGATAGAATTTGACTTTCGAGCACAAACTTGGAGTTTTCTCATTAATTTAAATAAGTGGATATTTTAAAGCTCGCAACCAGTACTCCCAACGCGGGTTGCTTTTCGCGCGCTGTTTAAAACGCTAAAAAATATTTTTTTTGCTTGTTATGAATAATGGCTTCTTAACTTGTAAAATTATTCACCAGACCAACATTAAATTTGATTAAATCACTATTATGTAAATAAAAGATATACTTTATTTATTTATCAGATTTACAACTTAGGAATTATTACAATATTTATGATATATCATTAAAATATATATCATATAATAATATATCATATAACAGATAGTTATAATATAATAATATTCATAATTTATCATTCCAGTAAAGTATATTTTTTACTTACAGAATAGTGATGCCATGCGTGATGCATGCGCAGTACCGCGAGTAGCCCGCGTTGGGAGCGCTGGTTCATATGACCCTGACTTCTTTACATGGTAGAAATTCTTGGTACGGAGTCAGAGCCATCGAGGCAATAACCGAGACCCGAGCTAAATCGAGGTTCTAGTGTATGTATTTAGTACTTTAAAATTTTCAATCGGAATCGTAGAAATTTCCAAGGTGATAAATCGAAACTGGGAATTATTTTTCCATTTGACAAATTTCAAACTTATTTGAAAAATAAGATAACGCAGACAATGTGAGAAAAAAACAGAAAGAAGTTCGTTTAAATTTGGATGAATCTTAACATTAATTAAATATTGTATGGAATGTATGTTTAAAGAAAAAATATTTTGACATCTTCTAGAAACTGCGCTTAAATTTGTGGATCTATATTAATAGCTGGTTTTTGATACTTTTTGAAAATTGTTTATTTTTCCGTAACTATAGTCTTAGCGCTGCACTTGACCTGGTTAGTTTTACGGAAAATTCCGTAACGCTAGTCAGTGCCTTAATATATATTGAAAATTTCGATTAAGACTTCTTAATTTTTTTAGAAAAAATTATTTTTGCTATTTTTTGAAGTAATGGAAAATCCTACAACTCTTCTAAAATTCGTCGAATTCAAAAATGTCATTGAAAAAATTCATATTTATTTTCATCATCTACCAGGACCTTTGACAACGATTTTTGAAACTCTTCAAAATTTTATTTTTAATTTGGAAAATGTTTTCAATCCTTGAATTTTGATTGGATTGCCTTGATTAACGAAATTAATGATATACTCGTATTTAAAAAAATTCATTTCTAATTAAAAACACTTAAAAAGCAACCATTAAAACCATGAAGCGTTCTAAATCGAACGATTTTAAACTTCTTTAAAACTGAGCAACTTTTGAAATTCGGATCCTGAAGTGAAATCGTTCAAAATTTGGTTTCAATTTTGTAGAATATATTACTCGTATGTTTTTTCATCTTATATATATTCATCTAATTGGGAATTACCTTAAATTACGTTTACAATTTAAAATCATAGAATTTAAAAGTTTCAGAGACCTTTTGATTTAGTTCTAGTGAATGGAAAATCGAGTTTGCCTTTCATTATTCCCAACAAAAATCTTTAAATTTCAATTTTAGCACTTTCCACTCTACTTTTGCTAACTTTAAATGATCCCAAAGCTAGGTAATAATTGTTATAATTTTCCTAACTTAATGACAATCATCACTTGAATTTAAACTGGAAATTTCCATATACAATGGGAAACAACTTCAAGCAGGAAGATAATTTGAAAAAAATGTCAAGCTGACCTATAATTAAACTGTCAAACTGGACACCAGAAAAAAATCGCAAAACAAAAACATGCGATAAGCAATCAGAAATATAGGAGCTTTAATGTTGACAGACAGAAATCGTACTTTATCATTATTAAATATTATTTTAAACCAACCATGTGGTCTAGTGGTTAGCACAATCGCCTCTAAACGTCAGCACTTGTAGGACATGAGTTCGAGTCTCGGTGGATCCGTAGACTGACTTTGCAAAAGTAGGGTTTTGTCGAAGTTCATCCAGCTACACTAGAGTCTCCCCTTTTGTACCTTCGGCTTAAGTCCTTCCTAGAATTTCAGTCTTTGATGAGGGGGCCTAAGGACCAAGAGGGAGGCGCCAGTGAGCGCTGCGGAGTTGAGTAGTTCTGTAGCCACAAAACGGGTGGGTCGAGCACTTGCGTTCATGCGTCGCATTCATTTTTAAAGACACGCTGTACTATACATATCTAGTCTGGTTCTGGCTTGCATTTCTCAGCTCGAGCTCGAGTCTGGCTCAGGCTGGGTCGACTCCCATGGGCGCGTTTGACCACTTACACTGACAGTAGCGCATCTGCAAGGGAGTCGCGAACTAAAATGCAGTTATGTGTTGGTGCACGTATGTGTATATATTATTTGAATGTATTGTATGAATTAAAATTACAGAAAAAAAACGAATTAATTCAAAATTACACAAATTTAAAACGAAATATGTGCAAATACTGTTTCCTGCAACATTCTTCGGGGTAAATTTGTACAATTCTGCATTACTTCTTTAACAAATGAAGAAATACTTGACACATGAAATGCAACTTTTTTATGACATTTTATTCATAGTACAGACAAGACAAATGAAATCAGTGACTTCGTTTGTACAATCCTGTCACAGCACAAACATTTCTGTACACTTTGAATCTGTTCATTTCAATTCATTGCATGAATCTCACTGATTTCACTAGACATGATTTGACACAACTTGACGATTGTTGACGATGACAAAACCTCACAAAACATTTGAAAAAATTTAAATGGCGGATGCGAAAATATTTAAACAAAGTTTTACCCCCCACTCCTGACTTTGCAGTAGAGCCATCTAACAGAAGGTGAATAACTACGAAAGTATAAGTGGTCAAACGCGCTCATGAGAGACGACCCAGCCCGGCCTGGCTAGAGAACTAGTGGCAAAGTTCCTACAATTCATGACAGATAGCGCCGCATTATTTTGGCACGACGTGGACCTGCTTGTTGCAACTGCTTGTCACTCTTGTCAGTATTCCGAACATGCGTGAAGAGTGAAGTGCATGGAGATGGATTAAGTTTTTTTTATGTTAGATTTTCAACGTAAAATTTGATGTTTACAAGGAATCAAGGACAAAGGCGGCATTTGACACTCGGCGAACAGTGTGTTTTCAACTTGACGTTCTGGACTGAAAATGCGCTCGAAATTTCCTTATTCATTGATACGGATACAAGGAAACAAGAGTAACAAGATGTGTGATACACATTTATATCGGTTTCTGAATTTTTCTCCAGTGTTTAAGATTTTACAATTCAGTGCAGTGACCCCGTGTTCTCAACCTCTCGTGCTTGAATAATATATTGTCAAAGTGCATTGTTTGAGCATGAAAAAATTATATCTCGTGAACCTCGCTTTTCACGAGAGAAAAATATGCTTTCAGATTTGAAGAGTTTGATTTGAAAAAAGCCCGTCCAAAAATGAAATAGCTATAGAAATCGATAAAAAAATAGGGTTAAGTCTGGGCCAGACTTGGCGATCTAGCCTGGCAATCAACCCAGGCACTGTACAGGTAAAACGATTCATTCAAGCTTGGTCCAGGATTGATTACCATACTAGAGCCTAGTTTTGCCAGCCTTGGGCCCGCTTAGATCCATGGCGAAATTTCCACATGGATAGAAGGGACTTACTGCGATTTTCCTTGTGTACTACGAACAGAAAATATTGTAGGTGAATACTAGTATGGATATTTAATGAAAGACGCGTGCAGCCGCTGGGATGTAGAATCAGTAAAGTCTTTTTTGGGGGAGAATGTGTAAATATATTGTAATAAGCGGACGATGCGGCAACAACTAAAAATTTATTACTATTAGCAGTCCATTATCTTATAATTTTATATTCAAGCGTCATGCTACTGTTACGTTTAAGCAACGCAAACTACCTTCAATTATATCAGGATGTTCCTAGGTTTATATTCAAATCTGCAAAGATGGATCACAGTCTTTTCGATTCCCCTACGCTTACCCTTCTTTTCAAAAAGAAATCCCCCTTCATCCCCTATTCTCGAAGAACTTCCCCTTTTGTACTTGAATACACGATATTTGGAAATATAATATTTATATTACGCGTGAAATTCTCCGAAATTAGTGACTGCGTGTATTAACTTTGAATTACGGTAATAAAAGAAGTTTTACTACAAAAAAACCCAGTTTAAAAATATTATAGAAGAGACCGTTAAGGTATTGAGTAAGCAACTTGCAGGGGATGGGGGGGTATTGGTAATTTCTTATTGTTTTTTACATGAGAGTGGGGAGGTGATGATCAATTGAAATCTTACGTAAGATTTCGCATCGCCTAAAAAAGATTAATTTTGAATCTTGCCGCAACTCCAAATCCAGAAACATTAAAATGATTTTTATTTGGCGCCACGGAGTGGGGCAAAACTGGAGTTTTTTTCGGACAAATCAGTCTATACAGGTCACAATTCTTATCCGATTCGGACTTTTTTTTTAGAATCAAAGCTGATTTAATTCTGCAGAAACTCCTCGAAGCGAATGTTTTCATTTTTGTTTTCGCAAAAAACTGTGTAAGATATAAAAGTGAAAATGGGTATTTTCAACAATATCATTTCTCAACTTGCGATATATATATATTGTATAGACTTTTTGTCTATTTTTGTCTATTTGTAAACAAATTTTATAAACAAATGTTCAGAGTGCGATAATTTCATATGAGAAAAAAATCTTTTCTACATGAAATTTCTAGCTTATTGTGAGAAATGACGTGAATCAACAACTGATATAGTTATAAGCGAATACTTCAATCCTTGCACAGGAGAAATCTTTCTTGAGGAAATTTCCAGCAATTTGTTATGGAAGTTCTACCTAGTTGTTAATTTATGGCAATTTTTACAACCAATTTAAATTTACATAACGTATTGCAGTAAATTAAGTGAAAATAAATGTTTCCTACGCGAAAATGATGTAATTGAGTATTTATTAATATAAATTATTTATAACAATAAAAATTGTAATTTATAATATTTTTTAGTACTGGATGGAATTTTCATACCGTATTGAAGTTATTTCAGGTAAAAAATATTTTTTTCTCGTATGAAAATATCAGACTCTGAATATTTGCTTATAAAATTTGAGTCGTGGACTGATTTGTCCAAAAAAAATCTGTTTTGTCCTACTGTGGCCATCCAGAGGCTTAACTCAAAGTATTCATAATAATTTCAAAAAAATTTCTTCGTTCGTTCTTTGAAAGCTTTTAGATATAAGATTCTTAAATTTCATACCAAAAATTTAGCAAAATTTAATCTGTATCTACTAGTTTTTAAAGAAGTTCTACGTTAAGTTTTTCAAAAATTCTACGAAATATAATATATGGAGTCTGTTATCAGCTAAAAAATGGGGGTGGGGGGGAATAAATCTTACGTAATAGTGAGGAGTGGGGTATATGAAATGCTTAATCTTGCTTCCATGGGGAGGGTGGGTTTAAAAGTGACCTGAAAAATTTCTACGTAATACTTAAACAGCCCCAAACGCCAAAAAAATCTAATGTATATTTTTATGAGAGCGGCAAGTCGACAACAGTAAAGCTATCTGAACTTCAAGTTCCTAAGACTATCCATTTTATGGGAGAGGATTATGGTGAGAGTAAATCTTAAAAAAATGATTTGGAGAGTTAAGTTAATTTGAAGTTTAGTTTAGTTAGTTTAGTATATAGACGCGCGGGGGGCCCCGATAGCGACACCTCCTGGCGTTCAGACTATAACGCCCATTGTGCCACACCTTTATTAGTTCGCTCCTAGTGATCGGCTATAGACGTCTTGCTGAAGCCCAAGATGTTGACCACCTTTTGCGTTGTAATTTCCTCGGGTTCCATGAAATGAGCCCCAATGGTTTGTCGCCTGAGTTTGGTTAGTGCCGGGCACTAGCATAGGACATGCAGGGATGTCTCGACATCCCTACTGCATTTCCTGCACTCTGTCGTGGGATTTAGCTCCATTTTGTGCTTGTGAAAATTCAAGTGGTTGTGCCCTGTGAGCATCTGAACCACTAACCTCAGATCTTTCTTGGGTAACCTCAGGATTCTCCCTGGCTCTGTCCATCCTGTATGTATAGCTCAGGATGGCTAGTCTCAAAGCCGGTTCCGTGCCTATATATTAACTTACTGCACCGCTCTTCGCTAGGTAGTCCGCTTTTTCGTTGCTCCTGATCTCCCTGTATGACCTGGAACCCATGTGAGGGTTACGTTATTCTCTTCTGCCAATTGAAGGGCGAGGAATCAAAAGGGTCGAACCGGTAATATGTTGATTACGTTGAAAAATTTTTTTACAAATTTTTTTTTTAAATCCTTGAAGTCGGTGGAGGTCCTATCTCGATGAGTATCCTGAAATTAAAGGGGCCTAAGCCAACATTGCGCCTCATGGGAATTCTCATTTTCCTGAAGGCTCCTCTAAGTTCTAGGGCACAAAAGTGGTAAATGTTGACCTCTAGCGTGGGTGGATGATACCCAAGGATCTCGAGTCGATACTTTTGCTCGATATTGTATATTTTCTCTTATGCATTTCGCCTGTTCATTGTCAAGGTGACGCAGTTGAAGTCGCGATTTTTCTTTCGGTCAAATTTCTTCTTGTGCATTAAATAGTTTCGAAAAACTGCATTCGGGGCGTTATAGAGCGAAGACCCCCGATTATTTTGACAGTTCAATCATTGTGCTGCTACGAAAATTGACGGAGTATGGTGGGAAAAGCTACGAGGCGTCGAGAGCTGCGAAGTCAGGGCCATGAGTATTCAACAGCCGAAGGCAATGTCATACGAGCGAATAATCTCCCTGCCTCGAACGTAAGTTTCTAAACTGATGTACATATTTATTCAAAACGTTGTAATAAATTGAGTTTCGTGCAAAAATGTTTGTGTCAAATACATTCAACTCTCGAGTTAGTGCGGGTCTCGGGCATTGTTTACTTTGACCGTAAGACTCTTCCGAGAATTTCTACGATGAAAACAGTCAGGGCCGTATGAACCATTTCCAGTAGGAATACACAGTATTAATTAACTATATTTTGTACAAATGTAGATTATTGTTATCATAAAGATGGACCTTTTTTAATAATGGAGACTAATTAATAAAAGGAGGATTTTCCGCGTGTATTTAAAAATAAATGCGAAATATGTACGCGAGTGTGCGAGCTGCCCGCTTTATCACTACGGTACTGCGTGATTGCGTCAAGTTCGTCACGCGTCTTCTCCTGTCCCCCGGAGTCCGTGATCATCGAGTGGGAGCTGGCAGAATTCTAGAGACGCAGTAAGTCGAAGCGCAGTATATCGAGAGTTGAGTGTACAGTCGAGAAAATTGATGATTAAGTAAACGACAAAACACATATTTCATTTGTGAATACACAATTTTTTAGATTTCACATGAATTTTTTGTGAAATTTGTTTCAACACTTCACATATACATCAGCAGTATTATAGAGATGTTTTGCATAATTCATTTGCTCAAGAAAAGTTCTTTAAAAATAATCATCTCACATTATGAATATCAAATATGTCACATAGTAGTATATATAATTGAAGAACATATTTTTCTTGCAAATGTTTACTATCCCTTTGTTGATAATAAATTTATCGATAACATTGAATATCGCATTGAATTTGTTTTCAACTATTGTTGATAACAAATCTAATGCAAAGGATTGCACCGCGAATCACGCACTTTACATCAGAGTGGAAATGCATGGCTATTCGAGAAAGGCCTTTTTGATTCCACAGTACCCCTCGAGTGAGGTTCTGGCTTAGTTTCGAGTGCTCTTAACCTAAGAAGGAATTTTAGGGAAGAACGTGTTTTAGTGACGGCTAGCAGTTACCAATAACACAATTTCCTTCTTTGAAATTACGTGAAATGAAAAAGTTTTTCCATCTTCCTGAAAAATTTGGGGAAACGCAGTTAGGTCCTTTTGATTCCTCACCCTTCAGTTGATTCAATGTCTTTTTGCCTTCCCAAACCAGCCCTGATGTTATGTCTGGTTTTCCGAATGCAGTTAATGTCGCTTGGTTGTCTGAGCAGATTGTAATCTGACTGCCAGCCGTGTCTTCTGGTATAACTATCTCAGCACTATCCCCCTCCTTCCTGCACTGCCATAAATTCCTGCTCCTGGCCCCCATTCTCGTTTGGAGCCATTTGTGTACCAAATTTGCCCGAGCGGGTTACCACTTGCTTTCCACACATCCCTGCTTGGGATGACAGTGCGGAAAGCCCTTGTGAATTTGCAGCGTTTTTTTATACTGTCCTGCCTCATTCCTAGAATGGGCAGTGTACTGATGTCACTTGGAAACCTAGTGGGTTTATTCCCGCAAGTCCATCTGTCTGCTCTTGTCAGTCGGCCCATCGCACGAGCCGCCCGACGATTATGGCAACGTGTAGAGGCTCTTCGCAGAGCATGTCACCTATCGCTGCCGTGGGCGTAGTCCTCATTGCTCCCGTCACCCCCGGCGCCCTTGAATAGGCTACCGGGGTCGTCCTCGAGTTGCGGATAGAGGGGCCCTGTACTGAGGGTTTCTGCTGAATACGGTTACAAAACTCAATAAGCAGTCGCGGACAATTGTCCAGGGATGGTCCCGAAGGAAAAACCAACCCAAGTCAAGGCGTGAACAATCGTGCCGAAGACTGAGTGGCACCAGGGAGTGGTGTTAAGTACGGTATTTCTAGGATACCAGGTCACCTCCTAGAGTATGTAGACCTCATCCCCGCATGCGGGGCTCTGTGGGGGTGGACCGTATATTTCCCTAGCTACTCGTGGGAAGAACATGGATGATGACATATATAACCGAAGTTTTTGTGAGGTGGTGTTTGGGGGAGAATTGGACGCAGAGGAGTTTGCGAAGGAGTGGGAGAACAGGGATTTCTACAGGTCGCAGGCCAAGCAATATAAGTTGTTTGTAAACCAACTAAGGTAGAAGGAGGCTAAGCAGCTTGACAAGATGGAGTCCATTTTGAGCAAGATGATGCAGTTCTGCGGAACGCACCGGAATATGTATATGTCCATCCGCGAAGGTCTGGATGAGGCAATGCAACTGATGAAGTGTTTGAAAAGGGAGAGTCAACATCGGGTGTCGTGTGAAAGGTCCCACGAATTCTTTTTGTGCGACACGTTCGCGCGCAATATGAGGAAGATGAGGGGACAACCCGGTAGATGGGAGCCGGCCAGTGGCAAACCATGAGTTGCCGAAAAGGAGACTCAGACGGTAGAAGATGCTGAGCAAACTCTCGTAACCGTTAAGGGAAAGAGGACGAGAGAGCTCACCGTGAGTCCCCCGGAGACTGGTGCAATAAGACCTGCGCCAAAAAAGCCGAAGACTCGGGTACAGATACCTGTAACCCCAACGGAGGTGATAAACATCAGGGTAAAGGAGCCTATTAGTAGGCCTAAGAAGAAGGCCCTTCAGAGACGAGTTCGGCCTGAGGCGGTTCTCATAAAACCGTCTGAGGGCTTCAGCTACGCAAGTGTGCTGAAAAATATAAAAGACACAGTGAAGCCGGACACCCTTGGTGTCAAAATCAAGGGTGTTCGACTGACGAGAGAGCGCAACATCCTAATCGAAGTTGGTAGCGAATCAGATGCTAGGTCTAAACTAACCACTGCCATCAAGGAGGCTGTGGGGAGCGGCACTAGTGTGCGCGAAATTGTCCCCAGGGTCGAGGTGGAGATCCTCGATCTCGATACGACGACGGAGGAAGAGGAAGTGAAGGAGGCACTCCAAAGACAGTTTGGGGAAGCTATAGGCGGAGAGGTCAGGGTTAACTTGACAAAGAGGGCATATAGGGGAAACCTTAAGGCCTATGTAGAGTTAAGAGAAGACCTGGTTGCAAGACTGGTTCGCATGGGACACCTGAAGGTTGATTGGGTTTCCTGCAGGGTGTGTAAGAAGACGAAGGTCATGAGATGTTACCGCTGCCACGGTTATGGTCACCTGGCAGTGAACTGCGGCGGTCCTGATAGGACAAACGTTTGCTGTAGATACGGCAAAGAGGTTCACAGAGCTGTGGAGTGCTCCAGGATTCCTTTCTGTTACCACTGCGCCGCTAGAGAGGAAAAACCCTGGACCGACCATCTTTCGGGGACGATGAGATGTGAAGCTTTCCGGGAGGCAGCTCCCTTGAGGAAGCCAAAAGAAAGCGCGGTAAGCCAAGTTGGCAAACAAGTTGGAAGCCGAGGCACGGCTTACTGGCCTTACCCCCATGTCCTTGAAGTAATGCGAAAGCGGTTCCGAGGACATGGGTTGGCAGGAAAAAAAGGAGTTGGTTTAGTGGGTAGGGACCGTTTTTAGGTCAGTCCCACACTCACCTTCGTCCCTTGTGGGCTAT